>VZTB01007449.1:282123-294846 GCA_013397245.1 Thryothorus ludovicianus
AGAAACAGCTAAAAAAGATGGGGGGGCAGCCCTGATGTAAATAATTAACGTTGCAAAGTGAAGTGTGTATAACATAAAAAGGCTACAGCCCTTTGGTGACTTGTAAATGCTTTGAGAAGGTTGTGGTGAGATGTGGAGGGGCCAAGCGACCTGCCCGGCCCCGCAGCCATCGCTGCCCCACCGCCACCGCGGGGCCGGGGGGTCGGGACAGGATGGGGGGACCCCCCCCTCGGTGTAGTGGATGGGAGGGTAGCGTTAACGTGTGTAATACGGATAGGAGAAGCTGTGTGAGGTGTGTATAGTGTATATTTTTTAAAAATAGCTTGCTTGTGTTGTGAAGATTTTAAAGACAAACTTGAGAATTCTAGCCTAACTATTAACACAAGTTTAACATCAGTTACCCCACTGGGTTCAGAGCCTCTTGAATGTATATTCCTTTTTGTAACCTAAATGACCTATTCTTCTACCAGTCAGCCAGACATCCTATTTATATTTTTAATTTTATATATTACTTTCCATTTGTTTTCATTATTTCCAGCATGTTTCTGGGTTTGGGTTTTTTGTTTGTTTAGGGGGGGGGAATTGTTTCTTTTTGCACAAGAATTGTGTGAAGTCAATGAAATGTTAACTCAAACCTGGTATTTTCCAACCTGTTCCCCCTCCCCTTCCTCTCCTCCACCCCTGTTGTGTTTTTTTTTTTTTTTCTTTTTTCCCCCAACAGTTTGGGATTTTTCTGGGCTGGGATGCAGCGGGTGGGAGGAGGGGATGGCTCTTTTCCATTTGCAGCTTTTGTGCAAATGCCAGGTCTTTTTGCCAGTCAACTAAAAAAAATGCTTCACTTGCTGGTTGCTTTAAAAAGGAAAAAAAAAATTAAATAAAAAACAAAAAATGTAACCTTATCAGTGAGATGTAGACCCCAGCGGGAGGAGGGGAAGTGCACACCTGTAGCCACACACCTCTGGCTTTGGCTGCAAAACAAAAGCAAACCTTTCCTGGTGAGGAGGTGACCACAGGGCAGCTGCTGCCCGACCCCGTGGAGGGTTTGCCGGCCACGAGCTCCGTGCCTTGGGCTTGCTCTTCCCCCTCGGCGACCGCCTGCTCATGTGCACAAAGCCAAGAGCTGCCTGCTGATGACAGCAAAGCTGTTTGCTGCTGCTTTTCCTCTCCTCCTCTTCCTCCTGTCCCCCTCCCCAAGGAGGTCCAGCTCCCCAACAAGAGCTCGCCCAGCGCCCGGCCCCAGCGCCAAGGCCGTTTGCTCTGGGGCATCATCCAGGTATGGCCAAGCCCGGCCGGCGCCGTGCTGTGCCACAGAGCATTAGATAGAAAAAAAACACACACATATCTGCTGTTTTACTATGAACACTGGTCTGAGGTTTCCAGGCTCAGCACCACGGTGATGGGCCATGAAGGATTTAACCAGGGGACTTAAATTCCTTCTTGCTTCCGTGTCTGGTAGCACCAGCTGGTATGAGTGAATCTACAGGTGTGCGTTTTCCTTCTTGTAGAAAATGCCACGAGCACTAACTGGTAAGGCTTAATGTACAGTATATTGTCAGTATTCTGGTATTCTTCTGGTTCAACATACATTATAGCTCATATATAACCTGTATTAATTGTATAGATTGTGCATTTAAAGCTGTTACCAAGTTGTCAGAAAATAAGAGAAGAGAAAAAAAAAAATAAGGTCATATGTAATATTTTGTTTGTAAGTATCCTTTGTATCATAGCAAAGGAAATGTTAAAAAAAAAAAAATCAACTGTAATAAAGTAATTTTAGTACACGGAGTGTCTGCCTGCCTTTGTGAGACCCTGCCCCGAGGGGGGCTACCGCGTGTAGGACCTCTGCCAGGTGAACACGGGGGGCTCCACCGCGGGACCCCCCCACCTGCGGGACCGCGGCAGCCCCTTCCTCCTCTCCTCCGTCCGCAGGAACTCGGCCATGGCCCTGAAATACTCCAGCACGGCCTCGTGTGCCCAGCAGCGCCCCGGGCCCCGCCGGGGGAAGCCGCAGTGCCCCCCGTGCGGGGTCAGCAGCAGGAAGAAGTAGGGGCTGCTGCGGAAGAGCTCCGTGGGCAGGCTCCGGGCCGGGGGCCCGCGCACGGGGTCATCGGCGCTGCACAGGCACAGCACCGGCACCGCCGCCTCGTCCGCGTCGCGCAGGGGCTCGTTGCGCTCCCAGTAGCTCTCCCAGCTGGTGGGGCGGCTCCGAGTCCGGCAGAAGAGGGTTTCCTCCAGCTCCCGCAGCGAGCGGCTGCCCAGGAGCCTGTCCATGTCCACCACCTCAGCCAGGGCCCCCGCGTACCTGCGGGGATGGGGCGGCCGCCGTGGGTTTGGGGGTGCAGGGATGCTGCCAGGGGCTGGGGGATATAGCCGTGGGTTGGGGGGCAATGGGGACACCGCTGGGGACTTCAGGGATGCTGTCATGGGCAGGGGGGAACACGAGGAATGTTGGCAGGGGCTGGGGCGTGCAGCTGGGGGGGTGGAGGGTCATAGGGATGCCACTTGGAGCTGGGGGCTACAGGGATGCTGCCACGGGAGTGCCACCGGCGTGTGTGCCCCTGGGCTGCTCGACAGTCCTGCACGCAGGGAACAGGGGTGACCTCGACTGCCCCAACCCCGGAGTAGCTTAAGAGGCCCATCCCAGCCCCTTGCCAGGGATCCTGGAGGGTCCCCACAGCTCAGCCCGGGTGCCATGACAACGGGAGACAGCCGGCACTCCCATTTCGTTACCGTGACAGCAGCATTTGCAGTGGGAATCGAAAAACAGGGAGGGGAAGACTCTCTGCTGCCCACTCCCCAATACCCCATCCCTGCAGCAAGCACTGTACCTTGTTGCATCCATCTGGGATTTGCTGCTGCTTCACCTGTCACCTGTTTGCCCCTATGTTCTGGGGTTTACCAGAACTCCAAATATTTTTGGCCCCCATCTGTCCACCTGCAGCGTCCTTTTACCCCCACAAGCTATCAGCACCACCTGGGGAAGTGCCCACTTGGTCAAGGCCTTGGCCCAGGGCAGTTTGTCTCCTGTCTCAGGCAGTGCTTGGCCCACTTGAGCCTGGCTGTGCTGGGCAATAAGGAACCCAGAGTCCTTGGGAAGGGACAGCAACAGTTGCAGCCCCCCTGCCCAGCCATGGCTTGGCATCATAGTTCCCCCCCCAGGGCCAACGGGAGAGTCAGGTACTGGGGACAAGGGGGCAGTGCAGGGAGAGGGGTCAGCCCCACTCACCCTTCGGGGTCCAAAACCACACAGGGGCTTCACCAGGGGTGACAGATCTCCCAGCTCAGGAACCCCAAGATGCTGCAGCAGCCCCAGCCAGGCTGAGGACACACGTGGTGGCCCAGCTGGCCCCATGGCAGCCGGCTCCAGGCTGGTGTTCATTAACCAGCACGTTTTGCTGCCCTCAGCACCTCTGCCCCTGCAATGGGGCTCCCGGTGTCGGCAGCAGCACCCACCCCATGCACACCCTCAGGGACAACCAGGGGGGTTCCCGGGGTTCCCCCATCCACCTCCCCAAGCCCAAGGAACTGCACTGACCTGCTCAATCCCTGCTTGAGGTGGAGGAGCAGCGGCCACTCGTAAAGCCAGGGCATCCCGGCCTCAAACCAGTCCCGGCCGCGGAAGATGGGGGAGAGGCAGGCGGCGGCGGCCAGGCGGCTGGAGGAGCCGCTCTCGCCCAGGTAGGAGAGCAGCAGCCCCGAGCCCGAGCCCTCGCTGACGGCCAGCAGAGAAGCAGAGGGGTGCCGGCAGCGCAGGTAGGTCACAGCCTCCCGCAGATCCCCGGGATCCCCGAAGGGCTGGAGCCGGGGGGTGGTGAGGGGGCAGCCGTTGTGGCCCCGGCGGTTGAAGATGACGGGGATGAAGCCCCGCTCCAGCGCCCGCAGCCCCAGCTGCAGCAGCCCCCCCGTCACCTTCCCGGCAGCGTTGGGGATGAGCAGCAGCACTGGGCTGGAGAGTCCCCCCCCGCCCCACGCAGCGCCCCACGGCCCCACCAGCCAGTCCAGGGCCACCAGCCCAGCGTCNGGCTCCGGCTCAGGTGGCTGCAGGAGCTGCCACAGCATCTGGAGCTGGGGCCAGCGTGGCCACGGCCAGCGTCCCCCCCGCAGCGCCGCTGACCGCCCCAAGCTCCGCACCAGGTGCTGGGCCAGAGCCGAGGGCTTGCACAGCAGCCGGCAGTGCCCCGAGCCCTCCTCGGCCATGAAGGGGATCCCCTCCTCCTCCTCTTCCTCTTCCTCCTCCTCTCCCACGTCTCCAGGCACCCTCAACCTCCCTGCCCAAAGGCACCAAGCCAGGAGGCCCAGTGCCATGAGCACCGCAGCTGCGGCCACCAAACCCTCCGGAGACAGCATGGAGGCGGCAGGAGCCCCAGCCGGCAGCCCCGATGGTCGGCGGGTTCGCAGAGCGACGGCGGGGCCGTGCTGGGAAAGCCCAGCCCCGGGGCTGGGCAAACAGCGGGGCTGCGCCGGGGATGGCGTGAGCAGCCAGCAGGGCCAAGGGGACTGGGTGAAACGGGAGGGACACGTGGCCAAGCCCTGCCTGGTGCTGGAGTGGTTGAACCCTCTGCAGCCACGGACCCTCCAAGGGCTCAGAAGCCGGGGGCCGGGCGCCCGTGCAATGCTCACACCTTTATTGATACAAATGTACAAGGACACATCTTACAGTGGAGAGGGAGTGCGGCCCCCGAACGGGGGAACACCCGGGGAAGGGTTCAGGACGCCCGGGGAGGGAGGGCCCGCGGGCGCCCCACTCCAGTGTAATGCCGTGGGTGGCCTTGGGGGTACCGGCCACCCAGAGAGGGGCTTTGTGGGGGGTGGGGGTACAAGGCCACCGCCGCCACGGACAGCTACAGAGGCTATGTACAGGATAAGTTAGGCGCGTGCCGCGGGGTGGGCAGGGGGCTGTACAGGGGGACGCAGGCACCTACCCCGCAGGCTGAGCACCAGCTCCTTGATGGCGCGGGGGGCACGAGGAACCCCACACCCCGGCTCCCCAAAAAGGCCACTTGCAGCCACGCTCACCCCAGGTGCCGGCTGCTGCCGGAGGGAAGGGAGACACGGAGACCGCGGGGGCCTGGGGACACGGGGAGGGACGCGGGCTGGCGCTCACTGCTTCTTCTCACGAGTGGTGATGGTGACCAGCTGCTTGGCGGCCTTGGCGATGTCGTAGGCACACTGGATGACCTGCTGGGTCAGGAGCTGGTAGTCCACGGTGGCGCCGGGCTCGGGGGGCACGGTCTTGCGGCACTCGCTCTGCAGCCGGTAGGCGCTGGCGTTGAGCAGCCGCAGGGAGCTCCGCACTGTCTCCAGCGCTGGTTTCTGCAGCAGAGCACAGCACCGGGGTCAGAACCTATGCTCAGGGGGCTGATAGTGTCTGGTGGGGACCACAAGCACCCCAGGGACACACCAATCCTCCTACCTTAGGGAAGAGTGATGCCATCTCTGTCACAGCCGAGTGGATCTTCTCTGAGCAGGGCACGAAGCTGGGGGCAAGGAGAAAGGGTGAGCAACACGGAGGACAGCGGCTCCCAACCATGGAGGGTGACAAGGCATGGCCCCACCCCTGATCTGGGTGTCCAGAAGGACCCTGAGGCTGTGGCCCAGTCCTACCTGTCATGCTTAGACTCTTGTGCTGCCCGCAGCAGCTCCTGGATGTTCTTGGTGACCTGCTCAGTTTTGAGGATGACATCCTCCGTGCTGGGCAGGCCAGGGTCCAGCTCCCCGTCCAGCGGGTCCAGCTCATGGGGGAAGTCCTCATCCTTGCTCAGATCCACAAACCGCTTCCCCTCCATGCTGCAAGGATCAACCAACCATCCTGGGTCAGTATCAGCCCCCTGTCCCTGTGTCCCCACATACCCTGGTGCAGTCCCCAGCCCCACCACTCACCTGATCAGAACCTCACCGCCCTGTGTGTTGTCGTAGTCGCTGTCAGTGCCGCTGCCGTGCCGGTCCAGTTTGCTCTGGAGGAGAGATGAGCAGTGTCAAGCCCTGCCCATCCCCATCCTCATATGGGATCGGGAGTCTCCCCAGCCCAAGAGCTGCTCCCCCTCCCTGATACATCACCATGTGTCGGGCACCATCAGGCGGGCAGGTGAGCAGTGGGGAGGATGGAGGGAAGGGCACCGAGGAGGCAGACGGACCTTTCCGCATCTGGAGGGGGAAAAGAGGGGAGGTCTATGCTGAACGGGGTGCAGAAGGGTGTGGAGCCGACCCCGGTGGCGTGCAGGGGAGGACGAGCACAGGGGACACCGCCACCCTGCATGCAGGAACATCCCGCAGCTGCCATCCCTTGGGGAGGTCCCCCGCCTGACCCAGTGGGGTGCAGGGCGGTGGGGGGACAGGACATCCCAAAGGCCACATCCTAGGCAGGCGACAGCTACCATGTCCCATGCAGGAGCCGCCCCCGCTGCGGCCCCCTTACCCGGTACACGCTGGCCGGGATGTGCATGGAGTACAGAGCCTCGTCCTCCACCTCCTGGCGACACACGAAAGGTTACGGCCCCGCGGGGACGGGACCCAGCACCCTGTGGGGCCGGGGGGACTGCAGCACCCCAAAACCCTCCCACCCAGCCCAGCACACTCACGCCGGGGCTGAAGGGCTGGAGCCGTGTCACCAGCTCCTCCACTGGCTGCCCGAAGGGTTTCAGTGCTGAGCCCGGCTCGTACATGGAGAAGGCCTGGCGGTCCCGGCGGAGAGGGGGGGCCGTGCCTGGGGGGTGCCCGTGCTCCGGCCGCTCGCTGGGGGCCGGGGTTGGATGTGCAGGACCAGTCTGCTGCCGGATCTGCGTGTTCTCTGCCTGCAGCTTGTGGATCTGCAGCGGGGAGAAGGGGGAAGGCATCAGCGAGGGGGGGGGTACTCTGAGGAGGGGAGTCCCGCCGGCCCCAACACCCACCTCGCGCTGCAGCCGGCGCAGCTCGTCACTCAGGCTGTTGTTCACCTTCATCAGCTGCTGCACCTTGGCCTCAGAGGCAGCCAGAGCCTTCTTCACCTCCAGGTACTCCTGCAGCGTGATGGGGCCATCTGACAGGTCGGAGGAGTCCATGCTCTGCAGGGAGAGGAGCTCAGCGCTAGGATCCCATAGCTGGGGGTCTGGGTGGGGGTCCAGGCAGGGGCCCGGGCTCACCCTGGCGCGGTTGTTGCGGGAGGCGTTGCGCAGCAGCTCCTGGTCCGTGTCCTCGTCAGAGGCGACGCTGTCGTAGTCGTGCTGGTCGTCCAGGTCACTCTGGCTCCGCAGCGAGTAGTCGAGGGCGTCTGGGGGAGGGCAGGATGGGTGCTGAGCACAGGGCAGGGGGGAGTGCTCAGCCCCACCTCGCTGCCCTCCATGCCTCACCTGTGGGGCTGAGCAGACTCTTCCCTTGCTGCCGGCGCTTGGCTTCTCCGAGGATGTCGATGAGCAAGGTGGCAAACTCCCTGGCGTTGAACCTGGCCAATTTTTGCCGGCCCTGGGGGCAGAAGGGGGAAAAAGGGGGTGAGCAGGGGTCTGGGTGCACAGGGAGGTTGCGTGGCCTAGAGAGGGCCTCACCTGGTTGCGCGTGGCTGAGTACTCGGGGTTGACAGGGAGGAAGGGGACGGCGCTGCGCTCTGTCACCAGCGTGCTGTGGTTCTGCGTTGTCAGCCAGACTGCAGGAAGGCACCTGGTGTCAGAGCCCGGGGGACACAGGGGCTGGACCCCCCCGGACAAGCAGGCTGCAGGGCCCGGAGCCGGCAGGACGCAGGCGCGGGCACAGGGCCAGCCCGCTGGGGTTGGGAGTGGAGCCTGGCCAGGCTGACGGGAATCGCCTCCCCCAGCCACCCCGCAGGGCTGGGGAGCCCCCATAACCCCCTAACAGGACCACCCTGTGCTCTTCACCCTTTCAGGCACTAGCTCAGCACCCCCCAGCCGGTGGGAAGATGGTTTGACACGTCTGTTGGCACCCGCCCCGCCACAGAATCGGGACAGCCCCCACCCTGCCNCCCGGCCGGAGGAATGAAGAAGGAGGGGCCTGCGGTCCCGGCGGACGCATCCAGATCGGGGGGGAGCGCAGGGCTCAGCCGCGGCCCCGCCGGCTGCTCCTCCCCGCGCCGTGACGCCCGCCCCGGCCCCGGGGGGCTGCACCCCGCACCCCCCGCTCACCCGCGTCGTTCTCCCGACGGTCCACCTCGTCGTACACGTCCATGGCCAGCTCCTCGAAGAGGCGGTTGCTGAGCTGCAGCAGGACAGGGCACAGTGTCAGGCAGGATGAGAGGAGCAGGCAGGACATCCCCCCCAGCCCTGCCCTGGCCCCCCCTCACGGCCTGCAGCTTCTTCTTGGCTGCCTTGGCCAGTTCAGAGAGGTCCAGGCTGGGGGGTTCGGGGAGGGGGGAAATAAAATGTGGGGGTTATTCCCGGCCTGTTCCCACCAAAACAGTCCCCAGCTGCACCCCATCAAGACAGGGATTCCCCCCTCAGGCACTGAGGGCTTCACCAAGCAGGGCTGGCGGGCAGGCACAGGGGGATGAGGTGGCAGGGGGCAAGCGGGACCCCCCTCCCTGAGTGCCCCCCAGGTGCTGGGCTGGGCCGAGCGGCCAGGGCTGCAGGGGGGGCCCATGCCAGCAGCATGGGGGGCCCCCGGAGCCGAGAGCCGAGCGGACAATACCTCTGTGCCATGCACTTTGGGCGCACCCTGCGCTCCGGAGAAGGCAGCGGAGGGAAGAACAGGATAAAGGCGGATGTTAAACGCGCGGGCACGCCGACCCCCCGCCCCCCAGGGATGCTCCAGTGACCGGGGTCCCCCCCTCAGCCCAGCGGGGATGCTGGGGGGGACATGGGACAGGGCAGCGGGGCCACGGGCGCCAGGCACTCACCTGTCAGCCATCTGCGGGATGATGTAGTGCCCGTTCTTGTGGTCTGCACAAAGAGAGGGGTGGTGAGCGGGGCCACATGGTCCCTCCAGGGTAATCCCCTCGCCCCAGGACCCCCTCACTCACCCGGCTTCCTGCCGCAGAGGTAGAAGGCCAGCCGGTCGGTCAGCTCGTACTGGCACTCCACCAGCCTCTCTGCCAGCTCGTGCTGGGCTGCCTGCCTGTGGGAGGGCCGGCAGGGGTGATGCCCACCCTAGGTGGGGGTGCAGGCAGGGGTGACCCCCTTCCCTGCCCTCACCTGGCATAGTCAATGGGGGTCCGGCCGTTCACATCGGGTGCCCCAGGGTCAGCACCGTAGACCACGAGCAGCTCTGCCTGCAGGATCTGCCCGGCCTTGGCGGCCACGTGCAGTGGTGTGGTGCCCTTCTCCTGCAGGCACAGGCAGCCTCAGCCCTGTAGCATGGGGCTCCAGGACCCCCCTAGGCCCCACACCACCTCTGGGGTCCCTGAGCCCCACCAGAGCTCACCGGGTGGAAGAAGTTGGCCTGGGCACCCAGTGAGAGCAGGCGCAGGCAGGTCTCCAGGTTGCCCGTCCGCACGCTCGAGTGCAATTGCTGCAGAGGAGAGAGCTGGTAATGGGGGGATCTGTCTCCACTGCCACAGGGGGGTCCCTGAGCCCCCACCCCACCTTGCTGAGGTCCTTGGCAGTGACGCCGTCATCATCCCGGCAGGGCAGCTTGTGGACGAAGGCCAGCATCTGGTACTTGGCACGGATGAACTCCGACTTGGTGGGGCTGGGGGCGAGCAGTGAGTTTTGGGGTGAGGAGGGGGATCCCAGCCAGCGCTGCCGCCCTCCCCACAGCACAGAGGGCACTTACTGCACTTTGTCCTGGGGGTTTGCCTTCCGGCGCCCGCTCTGCACCTGCGCTGGATCCAGCAGCGAGTGCTCCCAGATGGAGTTGGCCCCATTGCTTGCCAAGGTGTGCACCATCTGCAGGGCACAGGCAGGGCCCGGTGGGCATGGGGAGGGACCCAGTGGGTATCTCCCCACATTCCAGTGTCCCCAGCACCCACCTGGAGCAGGGTGGCAGGCCAGGGGCTGTGGCGCAGGTGCTTGACGATGGAGATGTGGCGGCCCAGGCTGCGGTGCACGCTGCAGCACTCGTCACAGATGAGCACCCCGCGGTTGATCGACGCCCACCCAGGGTCTGGGGGTGGCATGGGGGTGTCAGCGGGTGTCCCCTCCCCATGTGGTCCCCTCCTCATGCATCCATCCAGCAGGGGGGATGCGTTGCCACAGCAACCATTTCCCGGGAGA
The DNA here is from genome assembly GCA_013397245.1 of Thryothorus ludovicianus. Taxonomy (NCBI): domain Eukaryota; kingdom Metazoa; phylum Chordata; class Aves; order Passeriformes; family Certhiidae; genus Thryothorus; species Thryothorus ludovicianus. Next base: position 292,257 of record VZTB01007449.1, read on the forward strand.
TGGAGAGGGGCTCAGCCCATCACCAGGGGAAACCCACGGGTTTCCCATAGCAACCACCAGCCAAAAGGGGGGCAGGGTTTGGCCCCCCACCATCAGGAGGACAGCTGGTGGCAGGGATGATGCCAGCACACTCTGATCAGGGGCACCCCGGCTCACTGCGAGGTCACTCATCCCCCAGAGCCCCTGGCTGGGTGTTTGGGGGGTCCTGGAGGGGGGCAGTGTGCCCCTCAATGGGTGGACCCAGCCCCTGGGCTCCTATGTAGGGTGGTCACCAGCTCTGCAGCCTCAGCACCCCATTGCAGCCAGCCCGCAGGACACCCCAGCCCCGGAGCAGGTGCCACGGCCCCCCAGGCCACCGTGCCCCTCCAGCCCCGCCACTGGCTCCGGCCTGCCCTGCCGGACTGGAGCCCTTTGTGTCCCCGCCGGGAACAAAGGAGCGTTTGAGCGGCCGCGCTGGCCCCGCGCTGGCACCAGCCCCGGCACCCGCGGGGGCACCGCTCCCGGCCACGCAGCAGCTCCCCACGCCTGCACCCAAAACCGGGTCCTGGGGTCTGTCCCCGTGGTGTGGCCGTTGAGCTGCAGCTGCTCACAGCAGCAGGAGGACAGGATTTGAGGATCCTCTCTGGGTCACAGTCCCCCTCCTCCCGGGAAATGCAGCCAGGCACGGGGTGACGATGCTGAATCGTTCCCAGGTGTCCCCTCTGTTGGGCACGAGGGGGGAATCCTGCCACCTTCTGCCCAGCCCCACCCCCTCCCCTTGTTTCTGTAGGTCCTACACAAACACCACACTGCCCTGCAGGGGGGATAACCCCAAGCTCAGGGATACAGGGCCTAGGGGATGGCCACACTGGCCTGTCTGATGGCCCTGAGGGGTGGACAGTGCCCCCACGACCTCACAGAGGGAGGAAGGCAGGCAGGCAGCCAAGCCTCCTCCACTTCCTTCCTCCCTGCAGGGTCCCGGACCCCTCCCCACGCATCCCCCCAGAGCCCAGAGGACACCATTTTGGGGGACACGGCACCCTGCCACACTGCAGTGCCCCGGGGCCGGGGTGGGGTGGCCGGGGGGAGTGGCGGCCCCCCCCAGCCTGGCAGCCCCGCGCACGCAGATGGCAGCGCCTTGGCAGCCGGTGCGGCGGCATCTGTGCCTTCGCACCCGCTGCCCACGGCCACCGCCGGGAACAGGACGCTCCGTGCGGGGGGAGCCGGCCCGCGGCCCTCCAATCGCCTGGATCCAGAGTATCCCTGGGGCAACGGCCCCTCCAGCCCTAGGGCAGCTGGGATGTGGTGGGATGCGGGCGGGCACTGCAGCAGCTCGGGGAGCGCCTGCACAGGGACACCCCAAACGCTGGGAGGATCCTGGAATCCAAGGAAGCTACCAGCACCTCAGTGCCTGCATCGGGATGTGAGCTGACACTGGGACCCCCAGCACTCGGCCCCGCACTGATGACAGGGCTGGGGCCGGCCGGTATCCCTGCATGGAGCCAAGGGAGGCCAGGCAGAGGGATCAGAGCACCCCACGGGCACCCCCTCATGCAGGGCCGGGCAGCGCATCCCCGGCAGCGACAGCGGGTGCTCCCAGCGCGCTAGGAAACGGCCTCTGGACTTTATAACTCATTTCCTCCCATGGCTGCCGGGCGATAAGAGATTGGAAGAAACTGGTTTCCATTTCCCTTGGCCGCAGCAGGGAGCCCCGGCACCGCCCCGGGAACCCCTGGCCCCCCGCTAGCCCGGCGGCACGGGGGATGCCTGGAGGCAGGGCAGCCTTTCGCCCACGCGTGCCGACAGCTCTCCTGGCAGGATCCGGCCATTGGCACGTGGCCGGAATAATTTCGGCACAGCCTTGGCCCGCGGGCAGCTTTCCGGGGCCGGCTCGGAGAGCCGTTCATTCATTGCCGTGGGGCCACCTGCACTGGCTACGGGCAGGTTTGGGGTCCGGCCCTACCGTGGGCAGGGTTTAGGGGGGCCAAACCCACCGTGACGCCCACGGGCGGGTGCCCAGCGTGGGGGCTGCGGGGCACCGGCACCGCCGGGGATGGGAACGGTCTTGCCCAGGCTCGGCTCTGGCTTGCAGCGCGGCGGCCGCCCGGCTCACCCAACCGGCACCGCCAAGCCCGGATCCGGCTGGGGTGGGTGCTGGCTCTGGGGCGCAGGAGGGCGTCCCCCATCATCCCGCCGCTTACAGGGTCACCAGCGCCGCTGGCAGCGACCGGCGCGTCCGCAGCCTGTGCCAGCAGCCCCCGCGCTGGGGTGAGAAAGCTGCGGGTGGTGCAGGGGGGCGGTGGGGACACGCCGGAGCGGCACGGAGGAGGGCATGCAGGGGAATCGGGGCTGTGTCCGGAGTCTATTAGGGTATTCTAGGAGGCTAAAAGGGGGTGCACCAAGGGGGTCATGAGTTTCATCAAGGCGTCTCACCGGGGGCACATGAGGGGCGTGCTGGGGGGCAGCCGGGGGACTCAATGGGGCTCCTTTGGGCGTGCAGAGTGGGCAGCAGAAAGGAATAACCAGGGCGATCCTGGGGGCACTCAGAGGGTGCAAAGGGGTCTCGATGTGGGGTGTAGAACGAGATGGAAAAGGGGTCACGGGGAGCAGT
>VZTB01007449.1:310901-363212 GCA_013397245.1 Thryothorus ludovicianus
GCTCTGCCCGCGGGGTCGGGGGCAGCCCCGGCACGGCCGCCCCCCGCTCCCACCCCAAAAGCGGGGCGGTCCCAAGGGTGCCCGCAGCCCCCCGGCGCGGTGCGGGGGAGCCCCTCGGGCGGGGAGATGGGGGGCAGGAAAAGCCCCCTGAGCCTTCCTGAAGAATTGGGAAAAACCAAGGGGCGGGGCATCACCCCGGGGTCACTTCTGCACAGGGCTGTGACCCCGCGATGGGTCCCCCCACAGCCCGGGGCCAGCCCAGCCCCACTGGGACCACGACCATGGGCTGCTCCTGAGGCTCCCAACACCCACAGCATCCCACGGGGTCCCCACCTCTCTCAGAAAAAAGGGGTCTGCAAGCCCACCTCAGCCCCAGCCCGGTAGGATGGATACAGGCACATCCAGAAATCAAATTTGGGATTTAGTGAAGCCCAGCCCTGCAGGGATGCCCTGGCCCAAGGGGATTAAGGGATTGTAGGGCTCAGGGACCAGAGGGAGGGGAGCGGTCGTTCCTGGAAAGGCAGCGAAGCCCTGGACCCTACAAGGGCACCGTGTGGAGCTGGACGAGCATTGGCTGAGCGGGCAGGAGGGGGCAGCTGGCAAAAAGGCAGGGAAGAGGTGACAACCTTGTTTGCCCGGCCAAAGGGGTGGCAGCGAGGGAGGGGGCTGCAGAGGCACCCCTTGCTCGCCCCATCCCACCATGGCCCTGGCTCCCTGCGTGTTTGGGGACAGAGCAAGCGCCGTGCCCTGGGTCCTTAACTCCAAGACACATCCCCAGTAAGTGAAGAAAAGGCACTGGGAAGCCTTTCCCCAGGTGGTGCTGGGGGGAGCAGGAACGGATGGGACATCCCAGAGACAGTGCCAGACCCACAGTGACAGCCCTGCAGTGACAGCCCTGGCTCCACACCCTGGTGCCCACTCAGTTCTGGCCTGGTGGGAAGCTCCTGCATGGATGGGGAGGCTGAGCACAGGGAATTTGGCTTTCTCCTCAAGTCCCTTGCTCACAGCAAGGACAGAGACCCTTGCACTGCCTGTCTTGCACAATGGAGCAAAACCAAAACCTGAGACAAGCTGTCCAGCGTCCAGCTAAAACATCACATCCCCCTTGTGGCTTAAATCCAGGACCCTCCTCACAGCTCCTGTGTCTGCAGCAGTGCAAGGAGGGCACCTGCAGCATCCTGACAGTTTTAAATACACAACCCTTGGAATCTTCCCTGCCACTGCAGCGTGATCTGGAAGCACCTCGTGCTTGGAAGCACTGCTCAATCACTTGGGACAGGATGGGGCCATCCACCAGAGGGAACAACCGTGCTCTGGCTTCCCAGATCCCCACTGCCACCCCATGTTCTGAGAGCAGCACAAATCGCTCCCTCACCCCCAGCCCCAATCCCAAACAGGAAGCCACGCACCTTTGTCATCTTCAAAATAAAATTTTTATTCATTCGGTAACAAGAACATTGAATCTGCACATCAGTGCACAAGTTCACATTTAAAAACAGCTGAGCACATCTGTTGTAAAGTCTTTAGGGGGAAAGGGGACGATCCCAGCCACCAAGAAGATCCAGGAGGGGCAGACAGAAGCGCTCCCCTCCCTGATTCGTGACCCCACCGCCAGCTGCTCGGCCCTGGACAATCCCTACAAACCAGCGCACGGACGTCACACCTCCATAAAGGAAAATAAAAGGCACTGGCACCTTCTCTCGTGCCAACAGAGATGTCTGCAGCGCGGGGGGGGCTGGTGGCACCTCTGGCAGCATTGCCAGACAGGCACCCAACCCTGCACCAGCCCGGACCCTCACCCAGGCCAGCACCTGCCTCTGCCCCACACCAAGGGGAGAAATGGGGGGGTTTGTGTGGAGCCAGGAGCGGATTAAGGCAGGAGCAGGGCCCTGCGGTGGGTATGGCTTCCTCCTGCCACAGAGCTGCGAGGCTCCTGGAGCCCCCGGCAGGTGCAGTGATCCTGCGGCCACGGATTCCCAGCTCGCTCCTCCCAGGAGGTCCCCGGAGCAGCCGGAGGTGGGGCGGGATCCCTTCTGCCAGGGCTCTGCTGGCAGAGGGACACGGAGATAATCCCCGCTCCGTTTAAACATCCAAGTGACCCAGAGGCATCGTCACCTCCTGCTGGGACCGTGCCCCCAGGAAAGGGCCGAGAGGGGGGAGATTTGTACAGGTCACAACTTCTCAAGCAGACCGGACACACACTCGCACACGCACACACGGCACCCACACACACCACCGAGTGCAACAGAACGCAGGGCAGAACCAGTTCCACGCACACGCAGTCCGTCTGTGCAAGGCTCACACGTTACAGTACGGCCGGGACGGGGCAGCGATGGCTGGGATATTGTACAGGAGTCAATGTAAACAATAAAGCGTCCTCGGAGAGGCTTCGCCAGAGACCAAAGAACAGTTGCTTTGTACAAAAATGCCCTTAAAACACGTTTCTCCCAAACCCCCTCTAGCTGCGAGGCTTGTCGGCTGCTGAGCACCCTGGAGGTGCTGCAGCTCCCCGTGGTGCTCAGCGGGCCACAAAAACTCTTGAGGGGTGGCTACAGCAACCAGGAGAGAGTCATCACCCACTCATGAGCCACCAGCATGAAGGGACAATCGTCCCCTGCAGAGACCTCTGATGCCAGCAGCTTGGTGGCTTCATTGCCCAGACACTGGAAAAGGAGGTCCATACCCCTCCAGTCCATCCCCTTCCTGCCACCCCGCTCAGAGCCTCCAGACCTCCAAGGCCTTCATCACTCTGTAAGAGAACCACCTTCCCCAACTCCCTCTGCCAGCCCACAGCCTCCTCAGAGAAAAACCAGTTGTGCTGGGCCAGAGCCAAGGACAAGGGGACAGCAAAACACCTCCCTGCAGGGGCCTCTGTCCCTCTGCTGCTCTCCCCAGCTGAAGCACCCAGAGAGCAGCTGAGTATTGGAGGGAAGCAGCATTTCTGGTCTGCATCGAAGACCCTTCCCAGAGGGCATTTCTCCTGAGATCAAGCTGGGCAAAGAAACCCGATCCTTTTCCTCCTCCTCCTCCCCCTCCTGCCATCTCAAGGGAAAAAATTCTGCACAGGGCATTTCCCTCCCCAGCAGATCCTTGTCACCAGGACACGCTGCTAGCCAAGCGTGCACCCTCCAACGCAAGGCAGGCTGCTGACATCCAGTCCCTGCCACCCCTGGAGGGGCAGGCAGGCATGTCCTTGGCGTTAGCACGATGGGCAGTGGGGCCTGGTGAAATTTGTGGAGGGGGCAAGGACTGAACCTGTCCTTCTCCAGCTGACATGAACCACTTGGCCTTTCCAGTGTCTGCCCGGCTCCGGAGCCAGCTGGAGCAGGCTAGGAGAAGCCACATGTCTTTCAGTGTCCCAAAGAAATATCTGGCCTCTTGGGCCAGGGGCTTGGGTGACTTCTAGTGACTGAAATGGCGAGGGATGACAGTGCTGTTTGACCCAGGACAGGGCTGTGCTCCAGCATGGGTAACAACCCCCTGCCAGAGTTCAGGAAAGGGAGGGACAGTGCTCATAGCTGCTGGAGCACAGACTCACAGACCTTGCCCAGGCTGCAAAGCAGCACAGGAGGAACCCTGGGGGCTACAGGAAGGCAGCAAGGTGGCATTACCTTGCCAACCAGCTGTGGGCTGAGGATATCCCAGAGCCCTTCCCCAGGGCAGGCACATGCTGCTTCCCAACACTCCGGAGTGCTCCAGTGCAACACTCCTCTGCAGCTCAAGAGGAGTCTGTCCCACCCGAGCCTGCATGGCTCTGCAGCTTTAGGGCTGCTTTCTAGGCATGAGCTCGGCTGCTGCTCCTGCTCTCCATGCTGGGATTCAGCAGCCTGAGCCATTCTGCATCTTCTCTTTGCTTTGCTCCTCCCCAGAGGGCAGCTCTGGGCCCCAGCCAAGCACCAGCTCAGACAGGACCTGCCACGGGACTGTGGACAGGACCCAGAGCTCCCCTTGGCCTTTCCCTATGCTCACACAGCACAGGGACAACTTGCTGATGCACACAGCTACAAATGAGGAGCTTTGATTTAGCCAAACTGCTCAGAAACCACAAAATAATTTGCTGAAATTCGGAGCAGAGCCTTCACACACAGTTTCTCCAGGGAAGGAAGAACCTCGCAGCATGGCTTGGAGCAGCCAAAGGCTTTCCACACCCAAGTGGCACCCCTGGAACCCAGCTTCAAGCAGGAAGGAGATGGGCAGACACACAGTGCCCCTCCCACAGTGGGATAACAGAGGGTTCACACAGGACTGGAAGAGAAGGGACACATTTGGCATCAAGGCTCACTTTTGGAAAGGGAAGACAGCTTATCATGTCAAATCCACTCCCATGTCTGTGCAGATCACAAAGAACAGCACTGAGATTGAGCCAGGTGGGTTTGTTTTCCAGTTTACAGAATGCAGTCTTGCCCTTTTTTTTTATAAAAAAAAGAAAACATAGAAAAGACCCCAAAAAATTAATATAAATATCTTATATACAATGTAGGCAAAAAAAAAAAAAATAAGGAAAAGGAAAAGGAAAAAGAGAAAAAGAGAAAAAGAAAAAAAGAAAAACAAAAACCCTCTGGGTCTAGAGTTTGGAGTGACAGCAGAGGACAAAGCTCTGCATTAAGGGCAGTATGTCATGTAACAAAAACAGCTCAAGTTTTGGGAGCCACTAGAAACACCCGTGAGCATGGCAGAAGGGAGAGGGAAACTCAGGCAGCACAAGAAGAGATTTGGGGCAGAGGGCAGAGGACAGATGATATGGCCATGAACTTGGAAGGCCCACAGCAGTATTCAAGTAATGGGAGGGTTAAAACCCTAGTGAGGTGTTTGTTTTAAAAGAACACTGGCTTTGGGGGTAGAGGTGAACGTGGCAGCTCCTGAAGGAGCCCTGCCCCACCTCAGCAGAGAGCAGAGAGCTCTGTGTGCCCCATGGCAGATGGGAGTGCTGGTCTTGGTGCTGCCCAGGGTTATTAGGGCCCGTCCATTGGGAAGATTTACCTTCCCAAGATTTACCTGTGTGCTCCTCATGGGGAAGCACCAGCTGAACTGAGCCTGAAGCAGCTTTGTGAGGGATCTGCCAGCATGGTGGAGTTCCAGTTGGCAGAATAAAAGAAAGGCCAAACAAAGGGACCTTGGCACAACCTTCACATTTAATGGGGCTCTTACCCCACCAACTGCCCAGCACCATTTCAAGGGTATGGGGAAAATTCAAGTTAGGAACTAGGATCTGGTTGTAAGCGAAACTCCACCTTGCCAAAGCAAGCCAATATCAATTTTCTCATGATAATGGTGTTCTTTTAAAACAAACTAACAACAACAACAACAAAAAAAAAGAACATTTGAGGTTATCCGAGTTAAACTTAAAAAAAAAAAAACCCAAACAGTCCTGCAGTCAGAGTCACACACAGAAGAACCAACCCACACCTACATGCGTCAGGAACAGTAAAAGGACAATATATATAAAATTAACCAATAAAGTGCATGTTCCTTATATTACACCTGCCCCTTGCGTGGAAGCAACACCATGGGTTCTGGGCAAGAAATCACAGCCAAGGGCCCAGGATCACATCGTGTTGTAGAGGGGATTGGTTGTCCGCTTTTTGTCATTGGTCTTTTTGAGCCTCCTCAGAGGGTGAGTTCTCCCGTGCTGCTGCCGTGGGGCAGCAGCCAGAGCTTGAGATGGAGACAAGGAGTCCAGGAGCTGCACCTGGAGCAGCGGAGGGCCCTCCTCGGAGCTAGTCCATGTCGGATCTGTGCTGGAACACAAACTCTGCTGGCTGGAGCTGCACTCTTTGGCGTACTGAGCCAGCGGCCTCTCCACCGGCTTGCTCTGGGCAATGCACTCGGCTGTTCTGAGCTGTTCCACAAAATGCTTGGTGGGCTCTGGGGAGGAGAGGCGATGCTTCCCACACGCGCTCTCCGAGCCCCTCTCCAGCCTCCCCCCACAGAAGCCTCGACCGAGGGCAACGCAGGTGAGAAGCACCGGGTTGGCATTGGAAGAGGCCGACTCCCTGTCGCGTAAATCATCCTTGGAGAGGTCCAGGCGGTCCAGTTTGGCCAGGGATGCTGAGCGCTTCATGTGGGAGGGTCTGGTGAGTCCTGCATGCCGGAGCCGAGCCTCTATTTCCTTCGCCCGCTGCTTCACCGGCCCGGGGCTGCTGGAGCGCTCCTCCACGCTGAGGCTGCTGGAGCTGTGAGGGAGGCTGTAACACAGGAACGAGATGTCCAGAAGGTCCATGTTTTCAGCACGCTGCCTGGAGAAGTCCTCGCTGCTCAGCCGCCTCGAGATGCCAGCACCGTCCCCGCAGGGAGCTTTGGGACAGTCCCTGAACGGGAGAGTGGCATCTCCCTCGGTGCCACACGGTGTGACTGGCTCATCGTCTGTACCCGTGCTCTGCTCGGTGACACCTTCTAGCTGAATGACGCAGGGGTAAGGAGAGCGCTCGGGGCTGGCTGAAGGCAGACAGGTCACCTGGGCAGAGGGAGAAGCAGCACCGAGGTGAGCAGATGTCCCAGTGCCTCCCTGGCTGGGGCTGGCCACGGTGAAGGCGGCCAGCTTGCGTACCGCGTGCTCCGGCGGCGAGGGATCCGCTGGAGCCTTCTCCAAGCACATCGAGGGGTTCAAGTTTTCATCTAAAGACGGGGTGGCCGTGGCCAGCCCGCCCTGCTCACAGCTTGTATTGGGGTGCTGCTCTGCAGGCTTGACCGTGAGGGTGTATTCGATGATTTCGATTCTCTTTGGGAGGAGGGAGGGCAGGGACGGCTCCTCCGTCCCGTCAAAGGAGATCACTGTCCTGTGCTCCTGTGCCGCTCCCTCCTGCCCTGGGCTGGGCTCTGAGGGCAGGGACTCCTGGGCAGGGGGGCCCAGGGGTGCAGGCAGGGGTCTCCCCACAGGCTGCCCAGGAGGTAGCAGCGGCTCCTCAGTGCCCAGACCCTGAGCCTTGTCCCCGTCCGGAGCCAGCTCCAGGGTTGGCTCCTCGCTCTTCCCCCGTGGCAGGAGCTCGGCAGCAGGGGAGTCGTTCCTGGAGTTCTTGCGGGTGGGTAAAGTGCAGGCTGGGGCCGTGTGCTGGTGCTCCTGCTCCTGCCTCAGGCGCTCCTCGAACTCCAGCGTGGCTCGCCGGACGGAGCCGGGGCACCACTTGGGCTCAGGGTTGATGGAGCCACGAGGTTCCTGCTGCTCCCCACCAGAGCTGCTTTCCTCCGGGTCTGATTTACCAGAAGACAGCTGCAGAGATGGGGCTTCTTCCTGCTCAGCTGGCAGAGGGTCTTTCTCCTTTTCCTGGTGTCCAGCACAGGTTCCTTCACTCTGTTCCAACTTTTCTGATGCCCATATCACCTCCACTGGCAGGTCATGCACTGTGTTCCTCTTTGGTGTCTGGCTGAGGTTGGCCGAACCCTCTTTCTGCTGAGCAGGTCCTGCTCCCTGGTTGATTGATTCAATCTCTGTGATAATTTCTTTCACAGAAATGGCATTTTCTGAGTGGGATCTCGTGAGATGACCTGTAGCAGGCAGCTCAGGGACCTCCTGCAACACACAAACAGGAGAATTACAAAGTGCATCAGCTGTGCTGACATGGAGCAAACAGCAGCAGGTTAGAGAAAATAGAGGTGCACATCCCCAAAGGAACAAAAAAAGCATGTGGCAGTGTGTGGAGAGAGATCACAAGAGCAGTGATCACTAATGTAGGTTCTTTACTGTCTCTGAGACTGAATTTAACATATTCCAGGGCAGGATTTTCACTTAGACTAAGATCTAAGAACCTTAATTACAACAAACTCCAAGGAAAAGAGAGCTTTTTTGTTTTTCTAAATGAAGTCCAACAAACAGAAAGAATCCGAATACTGCTAGAAGTGTAATTTTGAACTGAAAACATGACAAATTCTGCTCATGTATGGAACAGATGTACAGCAAAAAAAAATGACCAAGCATTGAAAAGCTCTGATTTCCCAGAGGAAAAAGGCCAGGGAGGCTCCCAATCCCCACAGACACTCTCTGCCAAATCACAGGAGAGAGCACTGGCCTATTATATTTGGAAGAGCCTTACTGCCTCACATGGAGATGGAAAAGATTCAAGCAATGCAGGATGGAATTTAAATAAGAGAAGCTCCCAGAAAATGATGGCCCCGGACATCATCAATCCCTGTGAGAGTCCTGGAGGCTGAAAAGCAATTATGAGGAAAAGGCACCTAAATTTAGAGGTTACTAAATTTTGTCAAGACCATCTCTCTACCCAGGAGAAGTGAGCCATGACGTGCCCAATCCCATCACTCCAGACCTGGACAGGTTAATTTCTTCTTCCAGCAGTGGAAGCTCTCTACACCTGCCTTGATTTACTGCCCCAATGCTGGTGCTTACCAGCCAGGGAAATAGAACAGTTTTGCCCCGTTCTTTGGTGGATTTCTCAGGTCAGATAAATGTCTGTGCAGATTTGGGTTGCTGGCTGGGTTCAGGGTCTGGGTACATCAGTGGGTCAAGTCCCACCTTTCTGCTTTCCTGATGCAAAACTCAAAAATAAGTTTCTCATGAGAACAGCACAGCAGGTCAGGTCAAGGTCGGCTCACGGCTCTGCCAATGCCAGCAAACTGATGTTTAAGGAAAAAGTGCAGAAAAGGCAAGTATCTAAAAGTGAAGGAAGGGAGAAGCATCTAGCAATCCCTCCCCAAACACCGTGTCCAGTGAAAACAGGGCTAGAAAATCCCATCCACAGCCACCCCACAGCCAGAACAGCCCACAGACAGGGTTGAGCAGCAGCTCCTAAAAAAACAGAGCAAGTTATTTTAACCTTTTGTTGCTCTTCATCTGTGGAAGAGTCATCGGATGCCTGAGGAGAATTTCCAGGGCTGTTCCTTCGAGCATCTGCACCCCCATCTGCAGCAGGTGGCACTTCCAGCATGGGCACCCTGGAGACCCCATTCCTCCCAGTCCCTTGCTCCTCTGGCCTGGAATGGGAGCAGGTGCGTGACCGGCTCTCCTGGGAGAGCTCCACGAATTTCTCCAAAGCGCTGAAGAAATCAATCCTGTCTGTGCTGAGGTCTGTCACTTCAGGCTGAGGGTTCTGCTGGAGACCTGGGGAATTTTGGTTTGGGGACTGGGGCAAGTCTTTTAAGCATGAAGTGAATTCTTCCATGGGAACTAAGTGCACGTTCATATCAGGCTTAAGGGCGTCTTTCTCTAGGTCGTCCACTGTCAGATCAGGAAACTCTGTCATTTCCAAGGGGTGCTGGAGCTGCATTAAGGCCTCAGAAGCACGGCAGTTGTCGGGGGGGACAGAGTCTACACAACACCCTGCTGTACAGCCATTGATATTGTTCAGGTTCAGCTTGTCCTCCATCTGCTCAGCGTGGAAGTCTCTGCAAGTAAACTCTAAGTGGATCCTTCTCTCCTTCACACACACGTCCTCGATCATGTTTGTGTCCTCTGGGAGCTGCTGCTCCCTGTCCAGCTCAGCTGAGTAGATGGGAGACATGGGCTGCTGGTTGTCATTGGTCTTGGCCTCTGAGATCTGGTCAGCTGAGGTGGTGATCTCCTTTTTGTTGAGCTCCAGCCCAGCCTTGCAGATGGGCTCGTGGTGATCCGAGAGGTCGCTGTCCGAGTGTGAGCGCCACAGTTTGTTGTGCCGCTGCTTGCTGCAGGGAAGGAGAGCAGAGGAGAACAGTGAGTAATTTCTACACACCACAGCCAGATCCATCTTGTTGTTAGAGGACACAACCTACAACAAAAAACTGTGCCAAATGCTGGAGTCACTGACCACAACTGCGGCTTCACCTGAACAGTTCAGGGTCAGACCTGCTGCTGGAGAAGTTGATCCAGTAATGAGCCACTTTCCAGGAGCTAAATTCCATGGCACCCTTCTGGTCCACACCCCCCTCCCTGTTCTTCAGCAGAGTTGGATTCGTCCACTCAACAAATGCAATGTTTAATTGACTGCAGATTTTGGTCCTTTCCCAGCCAGTATTTTCCATTTGCTAGCAGGTGAGCAGTGACCAGAAGAGAGAGAACAGAACCCCTCGTGCTGGACACAAGCAGGTGGTGGACACTGAATAAAGCACAATTTCCCTCATGGCTCCTTCTCTGAATAGCTTCAGTCATCAATAACTGGCTCTTGTAACCAAGGGATAGGGTGGGATGAGTAAAAGGTGGGCGTGTGCAAAAAAACACAAGACATCCTCAACAGTAAACACACAGCCCAAATTACCACCCACCTTCCACAGGAAGGAAGCTCAGAACTCCTCCAGCTCCTGGAAAGTCCCTTTAGGAAAATCTGAGCCATCAAAAGGCCAAGTAACTGCCAGTGGCATTGTATCACCCTCCTCATCTCCACCTGCCAAAACCCCCAACCCATGCACCTGGGCTTACAGACAGCACTGCAGGCAACTTCTTGCCATGAAATGCCACAACTAGCCCAGGCTGCCAGGGTCTGCCGAGTGGCCACGGCCACAGGGATGTGTTTCCACCCACTGCCCCTAGGAGGAACACAGAAACCACAGAAACCTCCTTGGAGCTGCAGCAGATCTTGCAAAACCCCTCCAGCCCCTTGCAAGCATGAGCAGGCGCTCCCAGACACATCCAGTGGCCACGGTAAGTTAATTAACAGATGGTACTGAGCTAATTACCATGTGCCAGTTCAGTTGTGGGTGCCCAACAGCTAAAGAAAATAATCCATTGCAGATTTAGCTTCCCAACCCTATAACCAGTGACAACCTTCTCGTGTGACACAGGGCAAAATTGGGTCCTTTCACAGGAGAGGAAGGTCAAGCTCAGAGGCCAGAGACACGGTCCTGGGGTGCACATGCTCTGTCTCCAGTGGGTTTTGGAGCAGTTTGACACTGGCAGCAGAAACAGGCTTATCCCAGAGGCAGGGTTCTTGCTTGGGCTCTGTATGAGATGTCATCTGACATCTCTGCTCATACAACCTGGAGAGCTGCTGGTGTTTCTGAGGGCACTTCAGCGCTCAAATCCAGCTCTCTGCTGCACATTTCATTTCGAAAGTGAAGAAAATTACCCTCCTGAGTGAGCAACTGGCACAGATCTGAGGACCAAAGCAGATGTCAAGCACCACTGGCAGAGGTGTACTGTGCTCTCTTCCAATCTGACACTTCCCCAGTCTGACAATCTGCGTGAGGTGCAGGGTCAGAGAACAGGAATCCACTTCCCTTCCCAGAACCCACAGCCACCTCTTGACCTTCCTGGGCAACATTCCTGGTGCTTGTACCCACACCAGCTTTGGAACAGGAGCCCCCCACACCTCCCACCAGCTCTCCAGGCTTGGGTACAAAATTGCTGTTGATTCACAAGCTGCACAAGGCACAGGACATCCCAAACACTGGTTTCCTGAAACTTATCTATAACTAATAACAGAAACAGGCCTGGCTCAGCCTTGCTGTGTTTATCAACTGAGGGAGGGGACAGTTTAACTAACCCCAGGAAGTATGACAGTCCCAAAGAGCAAAACACACTTGTTGTTGTGACTAAAAGCAGGCAGGGGGTTTTCATTTTACAGCTGGAAAACATATCCCCAGTTGCTATAACCCCAGCACAAAACGGTAACTGGATAGTGCGAGCACATGGCTGCCCTCACATACCTTCCCCCTGAAATTGGAGCAGTCACATGAGTGTCAATCTGTTGGGTTTTTTTGTTTTTGGTTTTTTTACCTGTCCTGGAATACTGCAGCAATAAACAAGGTGGCCAGAGGGCAAAGCTAAATAACACAAAGAGGAAAAAAGGCAGTTTGGAGCTGAGAGAGGAAAAGGGACAGTTTCTGCAGCATGGAGGGGCCATTCTTTGCTTCAGTGAAGCTTCATTTACTGCAGGCTTTTTCATCCTACACAGCTGCAACGCACTGCTCTTGCATTTTTTAAAGCCTCACAAGTAATCCTGTTTGTGCCATTATACAGGGACTTGCAGAGTAGGTCAGAGCAGGGCTGTGCTTCAGTGGAAGGGAGGCTGCACGCTGCCATAAATGGTGGCAGCAGAAAAGATACACCTCCAAAAAATAAATTACTAAAAGACAGGGGAAAATAATCCTTAACCAAAATGTTTGTACAGAGTGGCTTTGCAGGCATGCCACCAGCTACCAGACTGGCAGATTTCCCAAACCAACTGCCAGGCTCAGGCCTTGAAGATGTGAGATAGCAGCTGCTCCCACACCAGAGCTCCTCACAGGTGTTCATCAACCTGTTGGTGCATTTTTCACACCTAAAAAGATTCTTTTTCTCCATCCAATTGACACCAATGAGATCTGATTTCCCAGTCTGCTCAATGCACACCACATTGGTCAGGTCATCTCTGGCCCAGAGTTAAGCACTGACCTTTACTAACTGGTGCCAGCAGCATGTTTGGTGTCACATGAGGTGTCACCCAAGGCAGGTGTGGTGTCTGTCTCAAAGGGTTTCAGTCCAGCAGGGCACTATTTTTTAAAATTGCCTATTCCATGTGATGTGTCCTGAGACTCAATACTACTTGGCTGCTTTTCAGAAAGAAAGAGGGTCACTATGGCAGGCAGAGTTTGGGGAGCAGGGGACAGGAAGGCAGCCATGGGAAGAGGTGGAGGATGAAGATCCTGCGGGTGCACCTGGTCAGGGAATAAACTGGGACGAGCCCTGAGGTTGTTTACCTGTGCAGAGAGGGAAAGAGGAAGCACACTCCAGTGACAGGGGAGTTTACACCAAGGGTTTGGTGTAAAAATTGGGCCTGGCCCAGCAACAAACACAGTCAGGCTGCTGAGAACAGGTGGAGAGCAAAGGAGGAAGGAAAGTCACTATAATGGAAGGGAAGAGAGATTTTTGCAAGTGGTTAGAACAGATATGAAGGGACAAAATCAAGCAGGGGATGGAGGTAAGAAGTGTGCCCTAAAGACAGTACATAAGTGACAGAACTGTAAATAACAGCATATAAAACAATGGCTGGACTTGACCTTAAATCTATTCTCCAACCTAAGTGATTTTACAAAAAGCAAGCATCTCTCAATAGCACCAAAAAACTTTGACATTTACTATTTACTTTGGTCCAAATCTGCTAAGATCCACCTCCTGAGGCAGGAGGCTCAGATTGGGTAACTCTGCTGCAGATCTGCTCCCAGGCAAAGCACACCAGGATCCCAAACAAAATACCATAATCTGGCAAAACAGAGTATCCCCACCTCCTTCCTGCTGATCACGTGAAGACATTGCTTAACACAGCCTAGAAACATGCAATACTTATGTCTTTTTGCTAGTCAGGTGATAGGCTTGGGGTTACAACACACTTGCCCATACCCAGGCCCAGCTCCAGACCAGCCTCAGGACTCCAGGCAGGAATAAACACCACTGTTGCAATGCACAGAACATCCTGTCCCCTCCCCTCACACCAACACTTACCAAAGGGATCTAAATAAAACCAGACCAGCTGCTGAGGAGGGGCATGTTCAACAGGGAACTGTGAGGAGACAAAGCGAGCTCCCTGCCAAGTGATGTTACAAGCAACAGGAACATCATTTATCTCTGCTGTAGCCTGCATAGCTCTGAATGCTGCGCTCAGATAACACTTCATGGGATGCTACCTTCCAAAAATCAAACATCCTAGAAGTCAAACAGCCTCTTTGTTACGCCCCTTTTCCCAGGCTCAGGTGAGATAACCCTGAAAACAGAGCGCTACCTCTCCCAAAATCCTGACATGGCACAAGCCCTGACTACAAGAACAGAGCCAACCACGGAAGTGTTGAGGACTGAAGTCCTCAGCATGGATAATCAGGGTCACTCCTTGCACTCACCTGGCCAGCAGGATCCCTTGGTACTCCTCCAGCTGCCTCATGAAGCTGGGGTTGGGCTTGGTGACAGTGCGCCGCTCCTTCACGTAGTCGTAAGCTCTGTCCAGGTTCCAGCCATATTCCTTCATGGCATAGGCAATCACTGTGGATGCTGAGCGACTCACTCCCATCTTGCAGTGCACCAGGCACTTAGAACCATTTTTCCTGAAGTGGGAGAAAGAACAAAAGAGGGTCACTGAACAGAAAAGCTTAAGAAAACAGCAACGTCTTTAGCAGAGCATTATCAAAGATATTTTCAACACTGTGGACACAGCTGGAGTCTGGGATGTGATCTGATAATCCAATTTACAAACTGGAGCAAAACACACAAAGAAACTGAAGAACAAGGTCTTATTAATATTCCTAAGGGATTTTGTTACAACAGCTCTTCTGAAGCTTGTTATTGCAAAGTGGAAAAACACAGGGATACAGGAAAACCTCTGAAGACTAGTGTGGCACTCTTGAGCTCAGCCCAAATGGCCCACTGGCATCAAGCTGTATTCCAAGTGAAAAGAGAACTTGTAACACAAATGTGGTGTCACAATTTAGGAACACATCCCAGAGAGATACTGAGCAGTTCAGGGCAGCCTCTAGTACAGAGATGCTCTTTTACTGCAAACCACAAAATAAAAATACTGTGATGCTAGGTAGGCAAGGAGGAAAAGCAGTTAAGAAAATCAGCAGGAAAACAAAATGCCTAGTATATATCTTCTAAATGTGCATGTTGTGTTTTCTGAAAAGACTTACTTTGCCTTGGAGATGAATTTGTAGGTATCATTCCAGTAAGCCAGAAGATCTGTAGCTTCTTCATCATAAACTCGGATATTGTGGTATTCGAAGAGCCCAGGGAAGAAATTATCTATTTCTCGAGTCACATTCAAAATGTACCGTACCCTGCACGGGAACAGCAGAGAGAAACTCAGCCAGGTCAGAGAGATGTTCCACTGCCACACTGCAGCCTTGCCTTGCTTTGCCAAGGGCATTTGGAAGTGCACTCTTGAACAAAATTCTTGGGAAACCAGGAATTAATGCAAGGAAGCAGCAGCTAACACAAACAATAGGTTCTGTTGGGCATTTTGGAGCCTGATAACAGAGATCCATGGATAGAAACTTCCTCTGCACGATGTCAGGTCACACTGCTCACCTCTTCTCTATGTGTCAGCAACTCTTGTGCCACAGGAGCTCCTGCAATTAGTGCTTGCACATCTTCCCCAAGCCCCTGTATGAATCTCTCCTCCTGCTGCACCAAAACCACAGCAAGATGGAAGACTAAGCCTCCCAGTAACACCAGAGCTAAACAAACACATAAAATAACTACAGAGAGATGTAACAGACAATGAGCCACTGGGGAGGATTTATTTCTTATCCCTAAATTTTCTGGAAAGGAAACTGCTAGAGAAAGCTTTGTGGTATTTATGTACACAGCACTCAGTATTTTTAGCCCTGAGGGTAAAGATGCTTATGAAATGCACTTGTGCCGGGATATCAGGCAGAACAAGGGCACTGCAAGAGTGACATCCCTTTTCCCAAGCAGGTATGAGATCACTGGATCAAGAAGGACCTGTCAGACTCAAGGCAACCACAGCAGACCCTGAGCTCACCAAGAAGAGTCAATTCTGCCAGGCTGAATTTCTGAGGTTCAGAATTACACTATCAGTTCAGCAGCATGGTTAGTTTTTTTTCCACTGGTTTGAAACAAATAAGCCAAACCCATGAATGATTATTTAACTGCACAGTTTTGGTGCATGTAACGATCTGGTCTAGAGAAAGGACAATCTAAACTTGAAAACTAGACAGGGCAGGAAACAGAGGAGTCCATCAGTGCTCAGCCTGAGAGCTACAGGACTTTGCTTCCTACTGGGCCCCACTCAGAGGAAAAAATGCTCTTCTCCACATTTTCCTTCCTGCCACAGCCTGGAGGTCCGAAGTGCCTCTGTAATCTGTCCAGAACCATGGGCTGGGGCTGAGGGCACAGAGCCAACTATGCAGCATCCAGTTCAGTAATTGCAGCTTTTTACTACTTATAGCTATGAGCTTGCTGCCTTCCTTTGTTTGCCTTGGGGACATTAGTCAAGGTCAGAAGTCAGCTTCTTTTACTTTAGGGTGCCTGCTTGTGGGACAAGGAGCTTGGAGGAAGCAAGAGCTTGTTTGGATCTGCAAACCCTTAAGTAAGACTCAGGTTACACAGCAGGTATGGAATAGAGTTTGTTGCATAGAAAATTGTTAAGGTCAGGCTCTTGATTTTAAACTGATGGCCTGAAGCTACTCACCCTCTGTTCTGCAAATCTTCCAAATTGGAGGCATTCCATTCTGAGCCCTGCAGGGAAAACATGCAAAGGGACACATCAGGCAGAAGGAAGGCATGGCCAGGCAACTGGTGGAGGGAGGGATGGTCACTAGTGAACCAGAGGAGGAAGCTGACCAGCCAAGGGTTGGAGAGCTGAGGGTCCTTTGAGCACAGGGGTACACAAGTGGTAACCAGGACTGATGTTTAGCACCTTCTCTCACCCCATTAACCAGATCCCTTCTGAAACAAGAAGCAGCTCTGGCAACAAGAGCCCAGCACCGTGTTGGCACTTCCTGCAAACTGCTGACAAAGCAACCTCAGCAAGGCAGGACCACTCCACCCTTTCCCTGGAGGCTGCTGCCAGTTCTGCCCCACAGAGGAGAAACTGCCTGGATTTAAAAACCATCCAGGTGCTCTTTATACACAAAACACCCATCTCAAACATCAAAGGCAGCAACACCTAATCTCACTTGGGTTACACCTCTTCTCCCCACGTTCAAAGCCTGCATGAGCAGAGAAATGAAGACATTTCACTAACCCTGGCTAGATAACCCCCTCCTCTGCAGCACACACAGGGCCTCCAAGCTGCTTGCTTCCTGCTCAAACACAAACCTGACTGAGGACAAAACCACTCAAAGGCTTCCTTCAAAATTTAAGGTGCACATGCTGTCTGCTTCCCTGCCCTAAAATGGCTCCCAAATGGAAAGATGATCCAGATGAAGAGGACTGATTGTATTTACCAAGGCCCAGACTCAGTTTAATGTTGTCTCTTTCAGTCAAGGAAGAACAATTTAACTCAGGCCTGGGAACCACCAGTTCCCACAGGTAGGGAGAACAATGCTGCAGAGGTGAAAGCCTTTTCTCCTGTCCTCTGATCCACAATTACCAACATCATCAGTTCTCTTATTTCCTGCTTAGTTCTTTTAGCACTCCTTAAATGGGATCCCACAGGGTTCTTGCCTCCACCTGGAAGGAAACAGCTCCTTGCCTTTCTGAGCCCTCACAACACAACCCTGCCTTGCAGCACACAGGCTCCTGGGTGAACCTGGTGCCCAGCCCCAGCAGCACTGCTCCTCACCACATCAGCTGCTTTGCAAACACTTTTATTCCACACATTAACCACAGCTCTGCTTGGTGCTGCCCGCAAGTCTTGTTTGAAAGGTTTTCTCCCCATTAAATGCACTCAGAGCCAAGACTCCAAGCCCTGCAGTGGATCCAGCTGCCTCTAACAGGTCCCTCTCTCTCCTTATAACACATAGTCTACAAAAAAAAAAATCCATTACATTCTAGGTACTTCCAAGTTTCCTGGCTCTACCCCAACATGATATCCTGGGAGTGCTCACATTAACAGAGACCATCCCTTCTGAGCCGGAGTCTGGGAGGGGTCCTCTCCATTTGGAAAGAGCAGTTGGTCCAAGAGGAATGGCTTTGTTTAAAGCTGAGCCAACCTCACAGGCTAGACAGCCCAAGCAAACCTGTGTCCATGGCTCCAGGGCTGGGAAATCCAGCAGAGAGCTGACTCACCAGAAGGAGCTGCAGTAATTAAGACAGGCCCCAGCAGCAACTAAACAAGCAAAACATTAAACAGCAAAATGTTTATGTTTCCTTAAGTGACTTGTCTCCAGGATTCTTTGTTAGATTACTCTGTTCCTCCTGGATCACACAAACTCAAGAGCTTTCCATGCTACAAGAGTGTCATTCCACCAGGATGTCACACAGCTCCCCTCCCTCTTTGCTGTAGTTGTCTTTCCTAAACATAAGAACTTGACACGTGGGTACCCCGGACAGTTAAAGCCACAAAATTGGTCTCACATCAATGGAAACAGCCCTTAGTTAAAACTAAGACCTTGTCCCTTCCATCCTCTAGCTACAGGGTCTACAGCTTGATGCTACATGGCAAAGTTTAGTACAGCCAAAAATCCAGGCTGCTCTTGTTAATTACTGTCCTGCTGAAGAGTGTGTGACCCCAGGATCAACCAACCTCTCCTTCAGAATTCCTTTAACTTCCTCCAGAGGCCCCTGTGTCGACCACCTCATAGTGAAAAGTGTTAGGAGTGTTTACTTCTGTACTCACTGTTAGACTCACCAAAAAGACATGATCAAATATCTGTGTGGGGCTGTCCATCTGCCCAAGGATCACTATCATTTCGTTGTCAATGAACTCTTTGAACTCCCGCAGGTTACACACCATCTGCATCTCCAGCTCCGTGCGGATCTGCATGGGTACGAGGGACACAAGGAAGTCATGTGAAGATTTTGTTCTGGCCTTTCTTCATGGCATGAAGCACAGAGCTCTTCATGGCATGAAGCACCCTCACCACTCACCTCCTTTGAGGTGATGTTCTCCAAATCTTTCTGCATCATGATCTCCCTTAATTTGGTCTTAATCAGCCGTTCCGTGCGTTCCCGCTCAGTTGGGCTGTCAGAAGAAAGCAAGAAAGAGTCACTGGGAAGGAAAACAAACTGGGTTCATGACACTTTTAAAATAGGTATAGACTGCATACTCTGTAGAGTCTCAGACTCTCACACTACTTCCCCCAGGCATGTCCTCAGCTGGAGGGAATTCAGGTGACAGTAAAGCCCAGTTTAGATTCACAGTCGTATATGAAAGCCACCAACTGAATGCTCCTAATCCATTGTAGTCATCCAGAGAACCTCTGGTATTTGGTAAAATTTAAATTGGGAAGGCTGCATTATACCCTCTGGAGCAATATCTAAGCCTCTCCCTACCTTTCTTGGAAAGGTAACAGCTCCAAAACTCCTTACATGGAGAGACGAGGGCAGCTAAGCCTCTGCATTCCTCCCGCCTCTGCTGCCAGGGGCCTTATCACCAGCTGCAAAAATAGCCTGAGTAACACCAGGGGAAGCTGCAGCAGGGCAGCAGCACGAGGCTGGCTCACCCAGCATCTTTAGAAGGGACCCAGCAGTGACATCTCCCACCACCTTACCCCTTTCTCTGGAAGGCTGCCATGTTGGGGAGGGCGTGGACATTACAAGTGTTCAACTGGTGGTTCACAAACAAAAATCATGGAAGTTCCTTTTTTAACCGCCTGCATTATTTCAGGATTCCATTAAGAGAATGCTGTTTAAGTGTCCCAAGGAAATTATTCAATTTCAAGATGCCACCAGGGAAAGGGTGGGTTAGATAAAAATTTATATATGAAAAGCTACAAGAAAATATTAATCTGTCAGCCTGTCAATACTTTTCAGCCACCCGCCTTGTACATTAAAAAACAATCAAGTATGAAGACTTGTTCACAGCTGAACAACTGCTTAGCATCATTATTCACTCACTGGACTCCAGCAACAGGAAATATCTGGGAGCATAAATCAACCAAAGGCACTATTATCCTGGGAAAGTGGCTGGGGCCAGTGAAGTAATTACAAAATGGGCAAGTGAAAACTCTCACACTTGGCACCACATCTGGTCACAGACTATCTTCCAGGTTATAAGGAATCAGTACCATCAGCAGCTACTAATGACAGGCTGGTAACCTTGAATGTTACAGCCTATACAGCCTATAAATTTTGCCTTTTTGAATTGTCTACCCCTTTAGCTCAGCCACTGTTTTGGACCATCTATCACCTGATACCCAAACATTTAACTGGAGGCATCTTGGAACCTACACACTGCCCTGTTCCACACTTGCTAAGCTCCTCAGAATGACAAAATCCTGTATTGCTCTTCGCCCCCATTCTTAAGTGTTTCAGATTGATGAGAATGTTTTTGAGCTCACAGGCTCAGAAGCCCATACATAAACTCTTCACTTTACAGCAAAATGAACTGATTAAGGATAAAAAAAACCTTGTTAGTCTAAACATATCCAAGGACATGTGCCAGTGTAAGAGCAAAGTCCAGAGAAACCTGTTCCTTCCAGGCCTGGAACAAGGGGACAAAACCAGCAGAGACAAGGCTGAGGTACACCACACCTCTCTCACCAGTAACACGGGACTTACCTTGCAGAAGCAAAGGTCTGCAAGCCTAAAGCCCAAGGTAAACAACTAAACTGAAAACAAGAGGCTGGAGGGGATGCAAGGGAACCCCAGGAGGGCTAAACTTCCAGTGCTGGTGTTTACCTAACCAGCTGTCTACTTATCACATGCAACAGGAAGCCTCTCCTTATTAATACCCAATTAAGAGCAATCCCTTGTGGAAGCTTTCTCCTCATTTGGGGCCACTCAAGCACTGGCCCAGCAGAGGCAGCCCAACTTACACATCTGTGAAGAGGGCGGGCGAGTCGGGCCGGTGGGACTGGACATCTTGCATGGCATTCCACTCGTTGACTGACGACTGGTCAGAGTTGATATGGCTCTCATAGTAACTGACCCACGTGAGGAAGAGGCTCCCTGGATAGTAGTTGTTGCTCCGTGCCACTTCACAAGCCTTGTGCAAACTCTGCAGAGCAGACCTAGCAAGGGAACAACACTTGAAGGTTTATCATTTCTTCCTCAGGCTGATATCGAGCACTAAGCAGCAGCCAAATCCAGGATGCTGCTCATGTTCCATCAGTTGGTACAAACCTCTGGCACTGTGCACGAGGCTGTCCTGCAAGGCTGTGGATTCCCACATGCTGCCAGAGCTTGCATGTCTTAATTGGAGCATGCCAAAACAAGCCTGGATAGCAGTGAAGGTGCCCACAATTCAGAGGGCAGAGGCACCCGTGTCTCTGGTTCCAAAACCTCCTACAAATCCCAAGCCCTAAATAAGATGCACAGTTTGTGTCCAAGACAGGGTGCTGACAGCTCCTACTGTGCCATCAGCTGTCCTGTGTGCAGGGCAGGGGACACCCAGCAATCAGACAGGCACAACCAAGGGCTCAGAACTGCACTGAGATGTTTAGGTGTCTGCCCTCTCTCACTGCACGAGGGATGTCAGAAGTTTCTTCACCTGCTGCTGGGAAACAAATCCCCCTCTCCTATTTTTAGCTTATTTTAAATCTTTGACTGGGATCAGAAGGATCCAGGTCAAAATCACTGGGGTGACAGCAGCATCGCTGACAGGCAATGTATTTTTGCAATGCAAAGAAGCTCGAGCCAGAAATACTTTCATGATCACTACATGAACCACCCTAAAAGGAAAGAAAAATGCAAGCAGCTTCTCTTTGCTCTATCACAATGAACATATCTCAAAATATTGCAAACATACACTCAAAGCAATGTGACTTTGACCTCAAAGCAGCAGCCCTCTGCAAGGAAAATTACCCTATTCCTTCCTGCCCTGAGCTGAGACAAAGCTGCTGTACACCAGCACTTACATGGCTTTTTCCCTTTGGTATCAAACTTCCTTCCCTGTCTCTAAAGGAAACTTCTAGTTGCTCAAGTAGGTCTCAAGACCACAGTAACATAAAGCAGCACCTGGTTTTTAAGCAGCCCAAACACCTGGAAAAAGGATCACTGAGACATCTTGCAGTAAGTACTTACCACATTGCCTGTACAGACACGGGCTTGAATATGTGCACCCTGTTATCTGTTGATACGCTGAACCCTCTGGTGAGAAGAAAAAAGGCACAGTAAAAATGTATCCCAAAAGCCACTTTTTAGTTAATAACTGATAGTCTGTAGCACATTAGAACAGCAAAGGTCTAGCCCTATGCATACACTGCTGAGTTCAGCTAGCAATCAGATCAAAATAGCACACTAAAAGCTCTAAGATAACTTCTTTAAGCAGCTGCTGTTTGGGAATGAAACTAAGACAGTGGGACAGTGCTGGGCTGTGCTGTTTACCTTGGCAACACAAATTCAGTGCCACAGCTGGGAGCAACAGAGTCCAGCTAAAGAGATCCAGGGGCAGCTACCAAGGAAAGAAAAGTCATTCCATGCACTGCACTGGACAGCCTGAGTAACTGGCACAAACAGGAGTCTGCAAGTCAGGTGTCTATTTGGCAGAGAAACATCATTCTTGCTTTATGTTGGGCTGAGTGCTGCTGCTGCAAGCTTGATGGAGGAACACATAATAGGATCCCTTTAAGGAGCTTTCACTACACACCCACTCGCCAGTAAAAGCTCCTTTACTCCAGCTTAAACACACACATAAGCCACTGTCTCAGTGCGTGTTTATTCACAGATAAGTCAATTACTGGTGTTCCCTGCCACAACCACTGTGATTGAGGGCCTTTGAGCCTGCTAACCCAATACAGGTCAACACAGGAGGGCTGCTGGACTTGGGAGGGCTCTGCAAGCACTGGAATCCTTCCCCATACACCTTGTTCTAAGTTGCATTAACATAGAACACACAAAAGGCACTCACCCATCTCCATCCAGGTGGATCAAGGTGTCACTCCAGAGGGGCAGCACCAAGCCCATCGTACAAGTGCTACTGCAGTGAGAAAGAGACAGTCAGTCCATCTACTACAGCAGCATGTTATTATTCTAATCTCATGGCAATAGTTGCATATTTTTGTATTCATTAGGAAAAAGAAAATGAAAAACCCCACTGTTGCTTCAGTGACAAACACTGCCAGTGTTGTTCTACAGGAGCCTGGCGAGGATCACCAACCAGATTCAGGGTACAGCACTATCCTTTCAAGCAAGCTTAAAGGGTTAACACACCCAGGAGAAGAGCAAACAGGATCCAAAAACACTGAACTTTGTGCAGAAGGTCAGAGGGGGCTCATAGTCTTCGGTCAGCTCAAGGCTTTCTTTACAGATTAATCCCTCTCAGGCTCAAGAGGTTTGGTTCTAGCTCTGATTTTGCAATCCACAGCTTTATTTTCTTGTTTGTCCCTCAGCCACAGAGCAGTGCAATAGCAGGGTGACTGGCAGCACGGCAGGTTGGCAACCACAGCCTGTCACCTGTGGCTGACTCCTGACCCTTCTTCACCCTCCCACACCTCAAGAATGAGAACAACAGCCAACCTACACAGACACCTCCTGGCAATCCCACTCCTCTCTCAGCTGCTTTGCTCTCTTTGCCCTCACAGTCCCCCCAGTTTTCTGTAAGGCTGAGCAAAAAGCCAAGTTAAAAGCAGAAACCAAGCCATGGAAAAAAGGCAGGGGCGGGGGAACCCAACACAACCTGCTGCAGGTTGTTAAATGAAAAGAGCTGAAGCTCATAAAGCTGCAAAACTGCTCCATAATCAAAGCAGCATCTTGAAGAACTGAATTCAATTGTTTCCTGGTCTTCTGCTTTGCACAAGGTGCTCCCATATTTGCACCAGTCCCAGCACACGTGCCAGTCTCCAGCTTAAGAGAAAAGTGGGAAGAGGGAGAGATCAAGCTTTGGAGGGTCAGACAGGGAGCCCTGGAAATGCACTCTCCTGGTGCCCAGCACCAGGAGACACTGCGGCACGCAGCTATTTCTGTTGACAACATGAGATGAGCTCATGGAAAGATGTGTTTTTAAAAGGCTTCCCAAGGTGGCTGGGGTATTTTTAGTGATACTGTTCAGCGAGCACTTATCAGAGACCATAGCAACAAGTCTACATGGAGTTATAAATACCGAGTGGGCTCGGGGAGGGCAGATCACAGTGACCATCCAGAACCCCAGCAACTCCAGCAGAAAGCTAAAACGACCCTGCTATGCTATTAGAGACTGAATACCAGTGAGCTCTCAGCTATCAAAGGTGGCTGTGCTGGAACGTCACAGCCAACAGTGAGTTCCAGGCTCACAGCAACCTGTGCAAGGACAAGCTATTCCTGCCCCAAGGCAAGAGCATCTCTGAGTCACAGATGTGCACACACGTGCACAGACAGGAGCCACGGGCAGCATCAAGCTGGTCCCCCATTTTAGCAGGCATCACCCAAGCTCAGCATCCAAACCGAGCATGGTGGGTGCTGTGACCAACAGGCAATGTTTGGAAGGCAGTTTCTTAGCCAAATAGTTCAGAAGTATTTTCTAGTGATCCTATTAACTACCTGGAAATAATTTATTCCAACTAGTGTCAAAAGCAAGGACTCATTCCTATAGCAGCTGAGCTGGAAGTAAGCATGAGTATGAAACCTTCCAAAATTGAATATCCAGCTGATTGTCTTCCAACAGTGGCCAAGATTTACTTAATACTCTTTAAGAGAGTCATGTGCCTCCATGACCTCTCCGAAGTGCCCACTGTCCCTTTTTAAATGTGAAGCTTCTGCCCTTGAAGCTGCTGGACTGCTGTCACCTGGCTTACAGCCCCTCCAGCAGCAAAAGCTTCTTCCTAGCCACACTCTGCAGCCTTGTGGAAAGGTCAGCAGGAATTCCAATGGATGGAGCAGAAGCACTGAACACTGTTGACACGCTGGTGCCTGGGGACAGCACATGGTGTGCAAGATCTGCCGTCACCAACCCTGACACTGCCATCAGGCCTTTGTGCCATGACCTTGGCAAGGGACTGTCTGACAGTCACTTTCTTATTACCTGCTCTCCTGAACCCTGAGGTCCAGCTTCTCTAATTGCAGCTTCTTCTTTCTCTGCATGAAGACTGTCCCTGTCTCTGGGGTGCAGATGAGGGCTTGGGGACCCTACCATCCAGAGGGACTCAACATCCTCACAACAAGCCTGAAGTCTGGAGGAATGAGGGAAATGCTGACCTGCACTGCTGCCTTCACATTTATCACCTCCTCTCAAGAAATAAAAAGGCAATTCCGGATCTCAAGAAAAATGTTAGGCTAGAAAAGCTGAAGCAGCTTATCTCCAGAAAACACAGGACACCAGACAGTGATTTCTACAGTTAACTTGACGTGGGGGTGAGCACAAGGCCTTCCCCACCTGGACACTCTGAGTACCTGTCATTGGAAGAGAAATCCATTCCTAGGACGATGCTCTCCTCCGTGTCCTGTCTGCCATTGGTGGACACCACCACCATGTATCTAGTGCGGTTCTGGTAGGTACTTTCCAGTCTTACAGCCTGAAGAAAAGAAGGGGAAGAGATCAGCAGTGCAGTCAGCAAAACACACATTATTACCCTTCCAGGCCACTTTCTCATGCTGAGTGACAGGCGCAGAAGCAGTGATGCAGTCTGGACTGGCAGGGATGACCCACACTCCTCAGCTGGGTTTTACCCCCACACAGTGCCTTCCTCAACAGCTGCCATGTTCCTGGTGCACACCTGGTTGCAGGCCCTGCTTTGTCCCACCAAGGCTGATTTTGAAAAACCTCCAGCCCTCTGACTGGTCCCAGCCCAGTGAGCTTTGTGTACCATCAGTGAGACCTTGGGTGTTGAACCTTTACCCTCAGAGGGCTTTGCCCCAAGAACCAGAGCTTTCCTTTAAACTACTGTGTGCTACAAGAGCTCCAATGAGTCTCTTCCCAGGCAGCTGGACAGACAACCAGGATCTAATTCATATTAGTTTCCTGCTGGCCCTTTGAATTCTTCTGGCAACTTCCTCAGTGCAGAAGCAATTGTACAACCTTACACCTGGCAGGAAAAGATATCCCTATGACTAAGCTGTATCCTTCACTGGTTCAGATTGCCCAGGAAAGGTGAAAGTCATTGTGCCCCGTTGCTCCTGCCACGGACACTTGTACCCCAGTGCCAAAAGAGCTCTAGGATGACTGGTGTTCAGCCCAAAATCTCCCAAATCAAATACCACTGAGAGCATTCAGAGAGTGGTGGAACTTAAACTGTGAATGTCAGACCAACACTGAAGCTCTTGAAGGGCTGCACTGAGGTGAGCTGCTCCTCCAGAAGCCACAAGGAAGTGAGAACTGAAGGGACTCCAGGAAGCCTTGCAGACAGACTGCTGGTTAATGAGGAGCCCAGGAAAGGGAGCCCAGCACTGAAAGTTTTGCTTATCAACACTTGCAGCAGGCAGTCTTTACTTGCAACACTTTTTGGACTCCGTTCCAAGCTGTTTGCAGCTATTTTAGTCACAGGATCCCAACCAGAGAAACTAGGACATCCCTAGAAAGGAAGTGTCTTAATTCTGTATACTAAACCCTAACTTTGGATGGCCCAATCCAACCTCAAGACTCTGTCTGGCCTCAGTGTTTACCACATTGTTAAACTGCTGCTTGAACTTTGAGCAGGGCCTGCAGAGAGCAAACATGGGTGAGAAGGAGCCAGCCCAGCCTTGCACTGTGCTGTGCAAGTGCACTGCAGATCCCTGCCTGCTGCAACGGGACCCAGTTCCTGAATTCCTTGCAACCCAGTGGTTGAAGTTTGAAGTGGTGTTTAACATCCTCCACAAACTAAACCCAAATTCCTAAAACATCAGCAGCTCTCCTCAGCCATGGCTTGTGTAGATGCCTCTTGGTGGCCCCTACAAGTGGTCATGGCTCAGAGACCCCAGTTTAAACAGTCATCCTTAAAAAAGCTACGAAATTAACTATTGTGTGAGATCTCTCAGGAGCAGGCTGCTTTTCCCAATATGCTCCTTTAGTTGTTCACGACTTGGTCTTGAGCTTAGAGCAGCATCTCTCAGCTTAGAGGAAGCCTCCTCTGATCTCCTCAGAGCTCTCCTGTCCACCAGCTGGGAAACCCTGACCACAACACGTGGTGGAGTCCACAGCAGAGGTTAAACCAGCTGAAAACTGCCTGGCAGCTGAACAGAGCTCACCATCCCAGCAGAGTGCTCTGTGGCAGGGAATGCTGAGCGCGGCAGGGAAAGCTCCCCAGTGGCATTGCAGGGAGCAGCAGCTCTGGTGATGGGGTGGAATAGCAAGTGCAGGCAGGAGACAGTGTTGACAGAGTCTTCCAGACTTGCCCAGTTGGACCAAAGACCAACAGAAACTACCCAAATGCTGATGCCAGCAGACAGCCGTGCTCTGTACAGCCAGAGACTGTGCCCCACCCCATCTCCTTAGGATAAGTCATGCTAAAACCAGCCTTATTTTCCTTCTTGCTTCTTGAGTCACTGGGATTCCTTTGGAAACACAGAGGATCAAAGTGGTCAGTCCTCCAAGGTGTGAATTCTCCCCAGGATGATTGTTTCTAGAACTAACCACTTGTGGGAAAACAGAAGGGTGCTCTTCAACCTACAAGAGCAAGTAATCACCAAGGTCTTGGTGGTTAAAGTCATTACCTACATTAGGAACCAAACCTCAACAAGCAGCACAGACTTGCCTAAAACGGGAGCAGACAGATGCAGCTCCCCCTTGTCTGGGGCATCCATGCAGGAGTTTCTGTTCTGCTTCCCTCAAGGACAGTCCAGCAGCAAGGGGATTAACAAAATCTAACTTATTTTGCTAAACCAATTTGGCCAGCAGTAATGGGAAGTCTTGATGCCAGACCCTTTAGAACAGGGCAAGACAAACAGTGAGCAAAGGTCACGTAGCTACACACAGGTAGGGTGGGATTTCCAGAGGCCAGCTAAGAGAAACAGGTCATGGCTTAGCGTGGATCTCTGGGTTCAACACTTAGACCCTTACACAAAGTGAAGAACCATGATTGGGCAGATAACATGTTTTGCTAAATTTACTGCAGTATTAAAACAGCAGAATTGACATTGCAAATCAATCAACTTCAGAAGTTACTATTAGAACCCCAAAGTGCCTGTCAAATCAGAAATTAATCTTCAACCTTTCCTTGAAGTGCCAGTTCACATGCTCACCTGCCAGCAGGAGCACACCAAATGCTCTGGTACCTTTTAAATAAAGAGATTTGAAATCCCAGTCACTGGGGATGATGGCCTGCCTTCAGGGACTGTGATGAGATGGAAAGTTCCTTCTCAACCAGCTCATCTACACAGAGCTGGCTTTCTCCTCAATTTAGGAAGGTTATTTGTAGTCTGGTCAAAACAAGTGAACCCCTGTAGTCCTTCCAGGGCCAGCCACATTCTTCTTAAGTTTTAGGCTCACCTGAACACAAGCCAACTTTATCTTCTGCTGCATTCTTGTCTCATCAGAAGTATGATGTGATATTTCACCAGCCCTTATGAGCAGCACATTCCAAGAAGTTCATACTGACCTTTCATGATAGTAGGTGTTCCATACAAGAACACATTTCTCATGGAGATGNTAGGCTCACCTGAACACAAGCCAACTTTATCTTCTGCTGCATTCTTGTCTCATCAGAAGTATGATGTGATATTTCACCAGCCCTTATGAGCAGCACATTCCAAGAAGTTCATACTGACCTTTCATGATAGTAGGTGTTCCATACAAGAACACATTTCTCATGGAGATGATTTGAAGACAAAAAATGCGTGTCCAACTTTCAAGTTCCCAGCTCTGCCAAGCTACAGGAACACGTTCAATCACTTTGCATTCTTAACTCCTTTTCCTCCTTCCTACTGATCTTACACTGTACCATGGCTCTAATCCTGCTCTCATGGAAGGCTAAAAACTTCTGCCAACAGCTCCAACAGAAGCAAGAGTTGTTCCAAATTTTAAGAGTAGGTTTTTAGAGGATTAGATTCCTCTGCTGCCCCCTGAGCTGTGAAGCCAGCCCTCCAAATGACAGCAGCCAACAAAATGAAGAGAATGCATTTCTCTCAGTACTGTTTATATTTCAAATCTCATTTGTATCTGCTGTTTTATGAGAGAGTCCATTGCAGCCCTGCACACCCTTCGTTCGTCAAGAATCAATTAAATTCAAGTAGACTATCGAACTTAACCTCATGCAAGATTTCAGCATTCCAAATGTAGCTCTGGACAAAAGGGTTTATGTCTCAGCCCACAAAGTCCTTATTCAGCTGTTAAGGCTAATTTGTCCCAAATCACACAATGTAGCCTGTGATACTGCTGAACAATGCCTTGTTCAATAGCTTCCAACGTTCTAACCCTGGCTCAAATTCTGAAAAGCATTGAGAACCCCCATTCCCATCACTTTCACTGAAATCTTAGTGACAGCAAGGTGTGCCTGGCAAAGTTTAGGGGAGTAATTCCTTTGGCTTGCTTATGGCAAATTATTTTCGGTGGTCATTTGGGAAGCTAAAGTATTCCATAGTAACCTTGGCTGTTTCCTAGCTATGCTCCATCTCCAGCCCAGCTCAGGAGCATTCAGCAAACCAGAGGTGCTGGAATAACACTTGTGAGGCTGGCAGTCCTTCTTTGGGCAGACGTTGCTAAGATGCACCAAGAAAACACAGGAAACAAACTTCAGGCTACCGAGTGATGAAAGGTGCAGATTCACTGCAGTCATGCCTGGCCTTGTAGAGCACTTCAACATGTCCCAGGCAAATTCCTCACTGCTCACACTTGGCTTCTGGAGCTCTTCAGGACTGTGCATCGATGCTATGAACAGCAATGCCTTGGTTTATGTCATTATAGGAGGCAACAGCCCAGGAAAGAAGGCCAAGGCTCAGTGCAGGTGTGTGGCCCCATGGGGATCCTACATGCTCCCATCTGTTCAGCCATGGCCTTTTGGGATGCCACAAGTCAGGAGAGCAGAGCAAGGAACACAACTGAACTGTCACAGAAGGGCAGGTGCTCACACTGGTCACCTGCTCTTGATTTAAACAGGACACCAAGATAATTTACCCATCATCTCTAGCAACTGTTACAACATCTTTTGAGAGCACAGATATGCTCTACCTTCCACGTAATTTGTCTCACTGAACAACCAAAGCAGGCCTTTCACAACTAGCTGCTTTCCTACCTTTGTAGTTGCAAAGACTCCCCAAACCTGCTGACGAAACCACTCCAACACACACACACCACTGCTTCCCTGAGTTACACAGGTGTATTTGTCAGGTAGTGCTTAACCTTTGCATTGGTTCACAGGAGATAAGCAGAAAGCCAACCTACCAGTCTGATGTTGTCTTCTGGGCGGAGCAGGATGAACATGGCCTGCAGGTGCTGCTGGAGATCCCCTGTGGGCAAGGTAAATGCATAAAAATAGGTTTAAATCACATGCAAGTTCCTGGCTGTCCAGCCAGAGCAAATGTGCACTAAGAAACCTGACACGTCACCAGGAGTGTCATCACTGTGACTCCCATCAACTCAGATGAGAGTTTTGTCATCTCTTAGTCAGCTGCTCTTTGCTCAGTGTGCTCACCTGTTGCTGTGTTACTGTGTTCTCTCCTGCTAAATTCTGTTATCTTTTTTTAACAGAAATAAACAGTGTTTCAGTACTCTTTGTTCTTCTGACAACCAAGTCAACCTAGGCAGAAATGGACCCCATCCTGTGGTTCAACATCTCATTCTACCACGTGCTCCAAACCAGAAATTTGCTATTTCTTTTACTTCAGCTTATTCCTCAGTGCAGAACTACCATCCAGGCAGAAGTATGCTCTCCTTGGAGTGAGATTCAGTACTGCTCTAGAGCAGCATGTGCCCACCTATGGCTGTGTACCAACCCCACCCAAAAGCAGCTAAGAACTGCCACCTGAAAAACCAAACATCTATAATTTTCTCCAAGAAAACACTTGCAACACTTTTCCCAGTGAAGCTGAGGAAAAAAAAAGGAAAATTAAATTTAATGCATGACTGTGATTTTAAGCCTTATTAAGAAGAGACAGGTGTCCCAGGTTCCTAAAACATCAAGCATTTCAAAGCCAAGTGACATGATTTTCTGTCAGCACTGCTGCACTGACTTCTCAGCACTACTCCTGGTATGCAGAGCCAACATCACCCCAAGTACCAGCCAGCAGCAACACCTCCTGCAAGGGGCCGGTTTTTCAATCATTACATGGAAAATTAATCTGCATTCCCAGAAAGGAGAGTGCAGGGCTGCCAGGTGGGTGGCACAGATCAGCAAGAAGAGGAGCCTTTAGTCTTCCACCCTCTCCCACTCCCCCACAGCCAGGAAGCTGAGTTTAGGCAACACTGCAAGGAGCAAATATTCAGCAGGATCAGCTACAAGAACCTTTTCTAGGAAGGCTGGTTAATCCCCCTGACCCCTCCTTCTGATTCACCAGTGGTGCTAGAATGTTATTTCACAGATTCTCAGAAATAAGGAAAGCCTAGACACAGAGCAGCATCCAGAAATACCAGAGAAGGAAAGGAGAAAAAATGGCAGGGTGCCCAGTGAGAGTACCTGGTTTCCAAATGATTTTTATAGCTGTTGGAAGAAGGCTGAAGGACTGTGCAGCCTGTCTCTGGATGGGACAGAGACAACCTAGCATGGAGTGAGTTACACAGGACACTGCAATCCCTGCTCTCCTCTTCCTTCCTCCTTGTAATATGTTTCAGCATATGGAGAATGAGTCAGTGTTCTGGGAATGCATTTTTAACTGGGGGTGGGAAAGTTGAGGCACTCAGCAGTGCCAGGGAAATCACAAAGTATCACGGGCAACAAGCACCTGAAGCTGGTTCCTGCCCATGGACATTGTTCCCAGCACGGGAGTGGCTGGCACGAGCCTCCCTAAATAGAAATTATTTATGGAGATAGGGTACTCAGGAAGGCCAAGTCATCCATCAGATGCTTGTTCTGCCAGGAGTGCCATGACAGGATCTCCCCACGTCGACACCAGTGCAAAATCCTGACGGCACTGCTCAGTTCCAGCAAGTTCCAGCTAATAACACAGTGGGAATTGCTGAGAACTGTCAGTCAACAAGCAAAGGTCCCCCTGCACCTCCTGCCCACAGCCTGGAAGAGCTCAGCAAGTATTTGACTCATGAAGCATCCACATGTCTTAGTCTGAAATGAAAGATGCTTCACCTCAGCTTTTTCCCTCTCTAAAAAATGTAGCAGTTCCCACTTATTGCTGCCAGTAATTCAGGGACCATCTTAAGAGCCAAAGTTTCTGCAGTTAAAAAAAAAAAATCACCTGGCTACTGCATTATCTCAGTACTTAAAGAGAGGAAGTTTCTACGACAACCCTTTCTGCAAGGCTCAGCCAAGGAGCTCCATTATCCTTCATCCTCAGAAAGTTTACCACACTCCTGCCTGTTTCCCTGCCAGCCTTGGGATCTCCAGAGCTGGAAAGTAAAGGATTGCTTCCTTGGCCAGCTTTAATCAACTTGCAGGGTTTTCAGCCCCAAACACACAAGGCATTTTGTAAACTTCCTGGATTAAGAAAAACCAAAGGAAAGGCTTTAACATGCCAGAATCAGCACAAAGATACCACATCCTGTCCTGTGAAGAGCTGGCTTTGCTGGCAGTCATGGCAGGGCTGCTGCTTCCTATCACATTGTCCTGTGCTGAGCAGATGCTTTTGTTTCCTGGAGCTGGCAGGCAAGGTGCAAAGCATGGGCAAGGGTGGGATCTGAAAAGTGATTCACAGTATTCCAGAGATGGCAAAAGCCTCAGGGGAAGTTATATCCCTTTCTGGCTTCCTTCAGTGTTGTTTGTTGTGGAAAAGCAAGCCCACCATCCCACAGAAGTTTGCCAGGTGGCACAGGACCACCCAGGGAGAGGAATATGGACAGCTGGTACCATATCTAGTCAATCTGCCAATGATTCCCATTGATGGAGGTGTGATTAGAGAAATGGGTGTGAGCATTAATTATTTCCTGTTACCAATTCAGTCTTCTCACTGGATTCTTGCGCCTCTGATGAATTAAAAAGGCAGGTCAGGAAGGCCAGTCAGCCTTCCTAGAAAAAGCTCTTGGAGCCACTTGAAATACTATTGCATCTATAGGCAGCAATTCCATACTGGAAAGTTATGTCTGCTCTCTACCCCTTTCTAATTTTGTGTGCCAGAGATAAGTCACAACACACACAGGGATGGAAGCTGAGCATGGATTATCAGCATCCCAGAAAAGAGGCATCTGCACACACTGTGCCAGCCACGCTCTCCACATCACTGATTTAATTCTGGTGGCACAGATGTTTGCTCAGGAAGGTGACACACTGATCCCTTGGTGCCTCGGTCGGCTGATACCAGAAAAATTCACAGAAATCTGTTGCACACTCAGACAAGGGGCTCTCTTCATTGAAACTTCCAGGCAGCATAAAAAACCCACTAGACCATTCCCATCACTTGACAGGCAGGGTAACTGAGGAAAGGACAAGCACTGATGCCTCATTAAATCTCACCCTGTAAACTGAAGAGACAGGAATAAAATCAGCCTTCTAAGAACAAAAATCCCACCCCTTAGGCAAGCCAGCCTCGGCAACACCAAACCTCTCGCTGTAAGCAATTACAACACACCGGATTTGCTTCCTTGGCAATCTGGCTTCCCAGAGCTCTGGGCCGATTAGACAAGCAATTATTTTCCACCAAGGTCTCCAGACCTCATGCAAATCAGCTGGAGCAAGTAGATGAGGCAAGGAGAGAGACTCAACAGGTGTTAGAGCTGCCTTGCAGAGGTTCAGCAGGAAAAGCTGTGACCCTGTGGGTCTCCCTGGCGAGGCAAAGACAAGGCAGCAGTGCCAGGACTTCAGCAATGGACTCTGGAGAGATTAAAAACCAAGACAGGCAAAGAGAAACTTTTCAAAGACTGCTGATTCTACTTTCACACTAAAGGACATTTCACTTCATTCTCGACCAGAAAGGCCAGCTTTTATTTAAGCTGCAGAACGTTTTCTTTTGACAACTGGTAATTAATGCATCTCACCAAAGCAATTTGGATTCTGCCTGTGCTATGTTTGAGTGGAAGTATATAATTAAATGCCTTCTGACTTAAACTTTTTCTATAAATATGTTTGCAAACAGATTTTGAGGTGGCCAGTCATCACATATGTACCTCTGACAGATGCAGAGGTGGATGACAGTCTGATGGTGTCAAAGTACAAAGGGATCTACACCTGGAACCAAACCAAATTACATTTTTCCTGGTCATTTTCTGGCAAAGCACTATGACTCCAGTCTCTGTTTCTATCTCTGTCTCATTTGCAAACATCTGAAGGTCTCCATTTACTTTTGTTTCCTGCCAATTGCTTTATGGAAGTGAAAAATCCCCACACTAGCTGATCCCTGTAAAACACTGTCAGTGATTAAGCACCCTATGGGCAGTGAAAAATACCCTACCCTGAAATGTTTGAGTTACAATATTCAGAGCAACTTTTCAAAGAGAGTCAAAGCAAAAACACAAATCAAACTTCCAGCAGATAAAGGAGGCGGAATTATAACTGACTCTCTATTACTCACTCTGCTCACACCTCTGAGAAGTCACAGTGACTTTGCTCAGAGGTTGCCTCATCCCCACGTGGAGGTAAGCCTGCTAAAGCTCCTCCCTTACCTCCGTCATAACCGGTTACTTTCAGATTAGGAAAAGGAATGGTCCTCCATTACTGACCCTGTATCACAGCCTCAGGTTTGCCAGTGCAGTGCACAAAGGTTTTGAAGGCAATCCTCCCCTCCCTCACACTAAAATTACAGGATGATATTTTGGGGGACACTCAACCTCAAGTCTCCACCACGTCATGACTGCTGCCCTGATGTCACTA
The DNA here is from genome assembly GCA_013397245.1 of Thryothorus ludovicianus. Taxonomy (NCBI): domain Eukaryota; kingdom Metazoa; phylum Chordata; class Aves; order Passeriformes; family Certhiidae; genus Thryothorus; species Thryothorus ludovicianus. Next base: position 345,090 of record VZTB01007449.1, read on the forward strand.
ATTTGTTTGATGATGTGTTTGAACAGGAGAGCTTTAAAACCTTTCTCTCCTATCAGCATTGACCCTGGCAGGTCAGACTTTAATACACACGTGGGCAGACAAACATGTGTCATCAGGTGAGAATGAGCTCAAGGAAGGTGGACTCTGAGACAGGCCCCAGCCATCGATACCACACTTACCTGCATGTTTGTTTCGCCTGTGACTGATCCTGGGAGTGGATGACCCATTTCCTCGTGGCAGGAAGAGAGCTGCACCTTTCACAGTGAGGAAGCTTTCGCTGATGCTGCAAGGGAAGAGACAAAAAGAGAGTGAGGAAAAGTGTCTTGTCTTCAAAAAAGGAAAAAAAGCAATGAACAAGAAAGGTTAAAAGCACTGAATGCATGCTGTTCTTTTGCAATTAAGTGCTTTAGACCAAATAATTCTGTTGATAAAGAACTTTTCCCTCAATGTAAGTACTGCAAACATTCAAAGCATGACTGAGAAGAACACAAACAGAGAAACACTGAAAAGCAGAACATATGCTGGTGCCACTCTGCCTGCAGAGGTGCAACCTGAGCAGGCAGAGGGGATTAACCTATGGCTACATTTTCGATTTGAAAGTCAAGATGACAGATCCACATTTCTAAATGGTGATGAATAGAACAAGCCCACGCATCTGGGTAATTACGGACTCCGTTAACCCTGAGCTTTGTGGTTCAGACACAGCTGATGCCCTGCAGAAACAAATGTCTCCCTTCAGCAGATTAAGAAATCATAAAACTACTCTCTACGAGTTGCATGATGATTAACTCTCAGACTTATAAATCACAAAAGCAAGAAACTGTAATGCCATCAGCTGAAACTGACCACCACTTCATGCCTTCATTTTGCCCTTTCTGAAGTCACATGAGGAGAGAAGTTTGTAAAATGAGGCAATAAAGAATTCTCAAGTACTGAGGAACAGCTGGTATTTTAAGCACATCTTCCAACCATTTTCTTGCAGATGCTGTGCTTCGTGGAAAAAGCAAGACACACTCCAGATTCTGCAATGCAGCCATCCTGTTGCATACTCCAGGGTTCCTGCTTTTCTCAGAATTGATAAGACAGTCCTAGAGGCTTTGAAGAAAGCCAGAAACAATTCTCTAGTCAACAGGATGGTTGATGAATATGATAAGACAGGATGGGAGAGTCCCTGGCATCGTGCATCCCAACAGGTCTCTGTTTGAAAAAGATGTTGGCTTGTCCTTCAACTGAGCAAGAGCTCAGGAACTTTTTACTCCTTTCTCCACTTAAACAAATACCAAACCCAGTTAGTTATTCCCTTCCTCTAAGAGATGAGGACTGGGAAATTAATAGACTAAAAAGCCCTGACATATATTTTATTATTTGGGGTTGACTGCTTTAGCAAATTTTCTGACTACATTATTTTAAGTAAAAGAATTAGAAAAGCTTGTGTTGGATTTCCCCCTAAGCTCAAGCACATTTCTGGGCACCTCTCCATTTTGCTGCCAGGGATATAAAAAATGAAGTTTTCCAAGCTCCAGAAAAGCAGATGCACAGAGTCAGAAAGACTTTTCTCAAGCCTGCAGCACATCCCAATGTTTAGACCGTTCTGTCATACCCTCAAGCACTCCTGAGTGACAAAATTTCTCCCAGAACCTTTTTCCTAGAATTGAACCAGATGTCAAACATGCTCTGGATGTTTCAACAAAAGCAGAATTTTGAAAAGGAGAAAATCACCCATCCTAAATTAAAATGGATCAGAGAGTTCTCTACTTTTAAATACTGAAGTTAAAACCAAAAAAATAATTTCATTGGGCACACTGAACGTGTTTCCTTAGACCATTCTCACATTAAAAAATCTGACTGAACCTGTCTAGGTTTTGTTGACAAATAGATGCTCTCAAAGTTCTCAAGCTACACAGTTTCTTACAGCCTGAACTAGAGAAACACCCAGTTATCTTAAGGACACTTAAAAAAAAATTAATAGTACTATTAATGATAAAAATAAATTCTCCTCCTTTCATTATAATCTCACCACAGAAGAAAACTGTAAAAAGATGTTAGGCTGCAGAGGAGGAGAAGGAATTAAGCACTCACAGACAGCTTTCACACAGTTAATTTTATCAGCAAAGCCAACCACCAATATTAGCAATCCATTAGCATGTGCCTGAGGTTCCCCCAGAAGGTGGAATTAGCAACTATTTTTAGTGGATAATGTAGCATGTAGCTAAGAGGGCCATGAGGTTAAAAATCTTCTCAATTCCACCACTTTCCCTTATCGCCAGCTCTCAGCCACCAGCCTGGAAAGGAAAGAGCAGCAGAACTAAAGAAACTCCCTTCAGGTGCATCCTTCCAGGAGGCCACCTTCTCTCCTAAGGCCAAGGGAGCCTTGTTTTGGGCCATTAACCACAGGCTTTAAGTGTAACTTGGTAGGGCTAGGGAAAGGGAAAGTAATTTCCCATACAAAGGGCTGCAACAGCTGAAGAATGTTGCAAAGCAGATCATTCTTGTGGAACAAGGAGGTCAGGCAGGGAGGGCAGCACCTCCCGCAGGGCAGGAGCGAGGGCAGGAGATGGCCATCAGCACTGCTGGGACAACAGCAGCTCCGTGGGGACAAGAGCCTGGTGCCAAACCCAGCTGTGGGGACACTCACTGTGCAGCCAAGGCACCCCTGGCATCACCTGCCCTGAACTCTAACCCCAGATGCACGAGGAACCAGAAAAGGAATCTGTAATATACACACACATACACTCTTGCTTTGAGATTCAAGCAGTAAAGAAAATCCTGGGAGGAAAGGCAACAAATGCATAGTAAGGTCCAAGAATCAAATGCTGGTTTTGGTGCCTGTGATGCACTACATGGACAAAACCAGCAACCACTGGCCTGACATCCTCTGTGCCACACTCAGATGGCTGCTCCATTTGGGTCCATCCTGTTTGGGCAGTCCCTGCCACGATCCTCACCTAAAGCATCCTACTCCAGGGCAAGATCTCCTTTGGATACTGCCCTGATATATAATGAAAAACGATTCCTTGGGTGGGACACTAACAGCAGGCTCCAGTCTGAGACACTTCAAAACCACAAAAGGCAGAAAAGATGCCTGTGTAAGAGGGCAATTAAGGCTCAAAACAACTGTTGCCATCCACTACTGATTTCATCCTGCTGACAGCTCGATGGCTCCCAAGCAGAACGTGGGCTTTGAAATACTTCACAAAATCTGGCTTGCCAGAGCCTACAGCAGCTTCAGTGCTCTTTGAAACACTCTCCTGGAACAGACTGGTGTTAAAAGACACTCAATGTGGTTAGGGGAGAAGTTGAGTCCAGGACAGCAGAAGACAAGGAGCCAACTTGGCACAGGTAACAAAGCTGAGCTGTGTTTTATCAGCACCCCAGGCTTGTCATCAGCCCTCTGCACTGCACAGCAGGTTTTTTTCAGGAGAAGACTTACTCAGGACATACCTATGAAAGAGTTCACAATGCTTAGCACTACAGCTGGGGGGAAAACCCCTTCTGTTCCATGTTCACCTCTGCAGTGGCCACCTGTGATGTGCTATTTGTAACTCCCTGCTCCCTGGCAGGAGAACCAACGCAAGCAGGAAACTTAAGCAACTCCTACGGAAATCATTAATTGTACCAATTTTTCTCCTGGGCAGAAAAGATTTTGTAGAAATTGTAAAAGTCACATCAGATCTATTTAAAGCCTTTTTCACAAAAAGCACAGACACTGCCCTCAGAAGGCTCTGTTTCTAACCAGCAGTAACAGCAGGAAACAGAAGTGATTCCTGTGCTCCCTGATGCTCTGAGCTCCTCCTGCACAAGGAAATCACTGCATAGTTCAAGCTAAATTCTCATTATGCTACAAAATGAGATCCACACAGAACTTACAGATGGCAAACAAATAATAAATGCCTTCCCAGATGTTACACTACACAGCTCCATTCATAAAGTGCAAGCACAAACACCAAATACACTGGGGTTTGAGGACAGAAAAGAGAAAGTGTTGCTGTTTGAGGGGCTGTGCCAAAGAGATGTGATAACATTTATCACTGGATGCATTGTCACGACCCCTTGGACAATGCATTCCAGCTCCTAGCCAGGAGACAGGTGAACCTGCACCACCCTCCAATTTCAATGAGAAACTCAGTCCTCAGTGTGAAATACTCAAAAAAAACCCCTTGTAGTTTTCTTTTGAAACTGCTTCACAACAAAAGAAGAGAAGCCTTTTTAGGAATAAGGCAAGGAGGCACCTGAACAGCTGCTGGCAATGCTTTATCCTAATAAACAGTTAATTAAGTTATTGCAAGCCTGAGGATGACTTTCCAAAAGTCGGCTCTCCTTACTCATCGGAGCAGCTCCTTTACAGCAGGCTCTGTCCTGTCCAGCCCAGCCCTTGCTCGGGCACTTGCCAAGTAGCACAACCAGAAAGTTGGCACCATTCCCTGTCAGGCTCGGCAGGAGAAGTCCTTCCATCCACATCCTCCCACACAACGTACAGGACAGGTCAGTGTGGCAAAGGCCAAAACCTCCTTGTGTTGTCACCTCCTCACAGCCATGCCCAAGGCACATGGGAACTGCACGTGGTCACATCCTCCCACCCTGTTCACCCTTATTCTTAGATGAAAGGAGATATTGAAAAGTGGTGGTAGGAGAAATGAGGACTTCAAGATACTTCACACTCAAATGGAAGTCCACTACCTGTATGATTCAGAGACACATCATTTCTCTTAGTGGGTATTTATTAACCAGAGCCCTGCAGAAAAGAGCTCTGAAGCAGCTACAAAGGGATTTCAATGCCAATCCTGGCTCCAGCTGTAGCTCCCCATGACAAGAGAGTTGTGCAGCCCCTCAAGAATCCCCCTGATTTTACTCTAACATGAAAAGCCAATGCTGCCTTGCACATCTCAGCTGCCAGCTCAGCTCTATCATCCTCCCTTAATCCAGCGGCTGCAAAACTCAAACCAAACAAAAAGACCAAGATTCCAAGGCTGGCAGGAGTGGCACAGCAGGCGTCAATACTGAGCTCATTCCCGAGGTGTGGAAGGAGGGAGAGAGGGCAGCCGGGGACATGTGAGCGAGCTCTGCAGCAGCCACGACTGCAAGAGCAGCAATTCCCCCACAGCCCGCTGGGCCTGGCATGGCAGAAGTAACAGGAGGGCAGGCACAGCAGCCTGCTGATGTTTCCAGCACCCCAAGCCACTTCCCTCCCTCCTTCCCAAACTGGATGTTGCCCTTTCTCTGCAGGCAGGCCTGGCATCACGCCTGCTCCAGGGGCAGCTCTCACTGCCAGCCTCCCATCCCCTTCACCTGCCCACAAGAGAAGTCCTGGTTAATAAAGGATCAGTCCCACAGCCAAGGGTGCAGCAGCAGCTGGGTGCACAGCTGGATTATGTGCAGCCTGGCAGCCCAGGGCACTTCTCCATCAAACATTAGATAAAAGCATTGCAATCCTCCAGCATCCCTCCCCAGGGAAGTGTCTCTTTTCACCTTCACTGTAGTTTGTTTTTCAACAAACAACATCCCTACTTCCCTTGTTTACTTTTTAAAGCACCTGGTTTAATAACGGCCTGCAGTGTTAATGAATTAAATACAGGGAAGCAATGTTTGGCTTCCAGTTTAAATCTTTGCTCCTAGGCAAGGGATGAAGGTGCTTGATTCTCTTCACACAGAGGGCAGATCTCAGGGCTGTGTAAAGCACAATAGCAGGTACTAATAAAGAAAACCCACCAAACCCTACAGAGAAAATGAAAAGGCAGGGATAACTCAGGATTGCCCAGCACTGACATTTGCATTAACAGGATCAGCTGGCAGCAAACACAGACAAGTGCAGGCTTCTCTGATACCCAAAACAGAAACAAACTCAGTGCTAAGCAAAACAAGGGCAAAACAAGCAAAAAGTGGTCAGTCACTCTGTCTGCAGAGGTGACACCACTGAGAGCAGGGAGAGCAAGGAGGAAGTGGTTTATCCACCAACGGCTATCCCTCACCACTCAGCACTTCTGAAACTTAAGAAACAGCCCAAGGAGAAAAACAAACCAAGTGTGGGAACCTGCTTGGGCTCAGAGGTTTGACGCAAGCTGCATTTTTAGCAACATCTGCATTTGTGCCTTTTTCTTTTTTTTAAAAAAAGGAACTGTCTGCAGGCACTTCCTCTGCTCCAAGGTGGGGCTCCCTGGAGAGAGAACTCAGCTTCCATGACACAGATAGGCATCACCACAGAAAGATCTGCAATGCCAACTGTTACTCATCCACATGAATTTACCTACTGATCCCTTCTCACCAGCACCAGGTCACCTTTTCCCTTGCTTTGGGCTCCAATATGGACAACTTCTGAAGCCACACTAAGACAACAGGAAAAACTCAGTTTGCCAGAAGACAGTCAAAGGTGAGGATGGATGGGTGCAATTCTGAATTCCAAAGGACTAATTCTACAAGCAAGGAAAGAATTTCTGCTGAATTCAGAAAGAGTACAGCTTGTCAAAGGGAACCCTGGTGGGAATGACTGTGTGTGCAAACGAAGAACAACCACTTCAGGTGTATGACACAACCACACTCAGACAGTTTCAGAGACAGGATCATGCCAGCCTCAGGTCATCCCACCAGGCTGTGGGGAGCTTTGATACCCACTCAACACCTGAGTGAGTTACCAGTCTGCAACCCACACCCACTGCTGGAACCAACCATGACATGCCATTACAGCTCCTCTGCCACCAGATCATCTGAACTGAGCTCCAGAAATAACTTTGCAAACTTTAGTCAGAGCTTGGGCAGCCTAGGTATGCTGGAGAGAGCAGTGGCATCCTTTGGAGATTGCATGGAATACAACAGAGCTGGGCTGAGAAACCTATCCCTGCCAGAAACTCATCCCTGCTTTGCTGCTGGCAAAGGGAGCAACAACAGCTGCTGTTTGCAGCTCGAGTTTTCAGCCCACGCAGCTGCGACAGGGCTGCACTGTGCCGAGACAACCCCAAGCACCTGCAGCATTCCTGTGCCTCCCGATGCCCCCAGCCTTGCTCTGCAGGGCTGAGCTTCACACTCCTAATGTATTCCCCCACAGGCAGGGCTGGGATTTATTTGTCACAGGCGAAGGAAAGCAGATGGGGTTTTGTTCTAAGCTGGACAACATTTATGGTGCCTAATGGAAGTAAAGTCCATGTGGGTTTCCTGTTCCCCTCACATACTCTGGGCCTATGGATGAACCAGCTCAAACTCCTAAAGCCCTGGCAGAGCCCTGGCACGGACATCAGCTGCCTGCTCACCAGCCAGCCCTGTGCCCTGCTGGCAGCTCCAGGTTGGGTTTCACTGGGCTGCTGCTGAGCGTGTGCTCCTACAGTAACTCTGACACAGCCCTCCCTGTGTCACTGCACTGCAGGGCCCATCCCCATCGCTTCTGCCAGCCCTTGGAAGGGAGGGAACCTCCTGGTGCTGAGGCTGGGGAGAGGGAGATGTGCCGAGCTGAGCTGTGGCTGTTGTCACCACCCAGAAGCAGCATGGACTAGGGGGACACCCCGCTGATGACAGATCATCAGGTAATGATTTATTTCAAGGAATACGAACCTGGGTGCAGGTTGTAGATCACCAGGGCAATGAAGAAGGCAGTTAAGCAGGGATGGATTTAAGTTACCGCATTTTCCTCGCAGCACAAATAGCAAAAAGCTCTCCTGCCTGTTCTCCCTGGCTATGCTACACTGAGGGAGTCCCAGCAAGGCACGTGTTGGTGGCCCATGTTCAGCCTCCAAGGCAGCTTCAGAGAATCCATCCAGAGACAAAGAAAAAGATCCCAAAAAGCAACAGCAAAACACGCTGCGCAAACAAAGCCCTGATGTCTCTGGAATTCGAGACTGAAGATATGCACAAAATCGTTCTTCCTGCAGTCTGAGCACGGCGGTTCACAGACTAGAAAGGGGTGGCTAACACAATTAGGATGCTGATTAAGAAATCTGGGCACTTGGTGTTTACAGAAGAAATTTGATTCTCTGCACTTTTTAAAGCAAGAGAACCAGACCGGAAGCAAGACCATGAAAGGAATTTGTTTTACATGATAGTCCCCAAAGGCTTCCAGGTCTCCAAGTCAAGACATTCCCAGATGAAAGCTCTACATGACATTCTTCTTGTGCCATATACTGTTTAAACATCCTCGGGCATTTTTAATGCATACCACGGGGTTCACGGAGCAGGACAGCAATACCCAGGAGAACACCCCACAGTGTTTCACCACCACATGCCGTGCTCCTACCAGCTCAGCCTGCCCAAAGTGAGACAGCTGCTGTGGTACCAACAAAATGCTTTCACAAATATGTTCTTAGAAACACTTTAATCAACATGAGAAGATTTCTTAAGGAGGGTCTAATGCATCAAGGAACAGAGAAAAATAACCACCAGCTTTTTGATTAGTTAATCCTCAGGAAGAACACCCATCTGATTGACACATACTTATCTTTTTTCTCTCCTAATTAACACAGTCCACGTTTGATTATCTTTAAACCACACAGTAATCTCCTCTGCCACTGGAGTTTGAAAGCATTGCCTTCATACACGGCACGTTTTTTCTTAAACCTCAAATGACAGCTGACAGACCCTCCAGCACTCAATTAACAACCTGGTCTCTCCCCATTACAATCAAACGTGTTTAAGATGGGATATTTTATAACAAATTTTTATGCCAATCTCCCTTCATGTCACTGTCACAGACCTGACCATGTTTGGCCTGACTGGCAGTGTCCCACAAGAAGGACCTGTCTGCTTTAAATACAACTGTAACACAAGTCACAGGAGACACCGAGGTCAACATACTGTCCCTCCCCACCACAGCCAAGTGCAGGGTCCCCTATATTTAGACAAAGAATGCCCAGCACTTTACAGATGGAAGGAGATCACTGACTTGCCTGAACCACGGCCAGCACTGGCTGTCTCCCTGAGATGGGTGTGACCAGGAGCTGACAAGTCCCCGGCACTCGCTCAAGGCTGTGCCCCCCACTCCACCCCCAGCAGCCACCACTCCCCCAGGCACAGGGGGATGTGACAGGCCGAGGAGGATGCTGCTCTGTCTTTTGCTGGTCTCAGTGGATGTGGCCAGCATGGAGCACAGCTGTGCAGAGCTCCTGTGGTCAGCCAGGGAGCAGAGCTCCTGCTGCCTTCAGAAACAGAACCGTGCCAGGACTTGGCTCTGCAACCACCCCAAGCAGGGCATGGGATGGAGGAATTACGCTGGGGAAGCTGCCTGGCTCTGATCACAGCCTTGTTGGCTGCCCTCAGTAAATACATTAACAGACCCCTGTAAATAGAGCACCAAAACAAGGACCACTCTGTCTCTACACAAAGAAATCAATGCTGAATAATAAGCCTTTTCCTCTTGCTAAGAAGAAGCAGATGCTTGTTTACCAAAAGCATCAAAAATCATCAAGAGGCTGTTGGATTTGACTCATAAAAATATAGAAGGAAGTTATTTGTTCAGTATTTTAACTTCTGCAGCGCTCAGCACTTTCAATTTTCTCCCATTCTCACTGCATCCTCCCCATGCAATGGTATTTGATCCCTGAATGACAGTTTCCAGCAGGAACAGTAAAATCGGTTTAGGAATGACTGTCCCTTTAGATTAGCAAAAAGGACAGTCAGCAGTAGCCAGTGATGTGAGATGGTTTGTGGGCTGTTTCACAGAGAACTGCCACGTGCCAGGTTTCTTTCAATAGGTTTTGATTTGAAACTGGAAGTCACAGGGAGCTTTACCTGTTGTGATGATACAGCCTGTAATCGGGCCATTGATCTGCTCCCCCTTGCAAATACACCAGGGACTTCATTTTAGGGAACAGGGAAGCTACAACTATGGGGATACAAACTTAAATGTGGCTGCAACTAATAACTTGAAATTTTAATCACCTAGAAGTAAGAAATCATCAAAGACAAAGGATCAGAAACTNCAAACTTAAATGTGGCTGCAACTAATAAATTGAAATTTTAATCAGAAGTAAGGAATCAAAGACAAAGGATCAGAAACTTTTTATAGCTGGAATAGTTTAATGGATTCTGTGCTTTCAATCCAGGGCAACATTTAGAAGGACAGATCTTTGCATAAAGCAAGGTCAGTATAAACTTGATATTTCGATTTTGAGCTGCAAACCAAAGAAGAAACACAGCTTCACTTTGGGTTCAGCAACCCAGCACTGATGGAATGGGGTAACAGCCTGGAGAGACAAGGCTGCCTGTCCCCAGGAGCTCAGAGCACGCACCCCCAGCACAGCACACCTACCCTGACAGCAGGCACAAAAACCACTCCAGCATCCTGCTGGTGAGTGACAATCAGCCTCCGGAGCCATCAGGAAAAGCTCTCCAAATCAGACCATGAGATATAATTATGATCCATTTCAAAATGCAAGCTCAGCATCACTTTCCAATCCAACTCTTCCCCCCGCGGATGTTACAAGTTCTTCCTGGAGACAACATCCCTTGTGACTCTGCTTTTTCTTTTGGTGCTCTGAATAGGGATCAGCTTACCAGGAGTCCTTTATTCCCGAAATAATTTCCATTAATCACTCACCATACACCACTTTAAACAGAAGCTGACAGACTGTGGGATGTCTAACACCAGCACAGCATCTCCCAACTTAAATGAAAGCTGAAATGAAGGGCACCCTAAGAGGCAAAAGGAACTGGGAGACTTCTAAATAGGAGACAAGAAAACTTCTGCAAAGTGTTCCTAAGAATTGAAATGTTTTTATATGGCTATTTTAAATACAAGGAGAGAAGCAGCACTGTGAACCATCCACTCTTCATGGTATCTGTTCACAAAAAAAGTAAATTAAAGGAAAGAAAAAGTAAAGTGCTTCATTCTGAAGCATCGCCCTGCAGTTTTGCATTTGTGATTTCTCAGCACAGCTGCAAATTAACCAACTCTTTTAGCACCTTCATGCAACTTTCAGGGGGATGTCAATGCTTTACTTCAAAATGCATATAAAGGAGTTTTTAACTCAACATAAAAACCCTGCAAAGTTTTGCTGACTAAGACTTAGACTGGAAACACATCAAATAAAGTTTTATTTTACAGGAGTTTGAACTCAGAAGAGTAGAGATTCCAGATGTGTTTATCCCTGCAAAAGTCAGGTGCTAAATTTCAGCAGAATTAGCACTTTAAGCAGTTTGGCAGTCAGTTTGCTGTGGTTAACTCAGGTCTTCTTATTTCCTAAAAGCATAGAAACCCCTTTAAAAACCACACATTAAAGTAGAAAGAGCATCAGAATACTAAACACTGCTATGTACCACAGACCCAGCAAAGCCTCTAACAAGAACACCGTGCACTTTAGGGAAAAGGCTCTTGAACAGCTTTTAAAAAGTCTCCAGAATAGACATTTGCCTAATTTCAAGCTAGAGAGCCTCTCCTAGAACATTTCATGATGTACTTGAAGGAACTAAGGACAAAAGAGTCAGGAAGATTAAAGCAGTGTCAAGGTTTTGCTGGGGACTGTGCTGGGAATCCGGGTGATGTCCTGGCCCATCTCCTGACCCCGCTTTCCAAAATGCAGCTCCTGGGCTGGCTCAGACCCCCCCCTCCCACCCCAGTCCTGTTCACACACACTTCACAGCATCACCCACCTCTGGGCTGGGTGTTTGTGTCACCCCACTTGCTTTCAAGGCACATGGGTATTCCTCTTTTGCTTTCTTGCAATTTTCTCACCATGGCAAACCAACAGGAGGAGTAGAAATGGTGCTGACAAACTGTTTGTTTTTGTTTAGACTATCTGGCTTTAGGTCTCTGTGCCACAGAGGAATGCGGCTGTTCCACTTTGCATTTGTTTTTTGATTTCTCCATCTCTTTTACAAAGCAAATAAAGAGGAAACAAAAAACAACAAACCAACCCTAACAATAACAACAAAGCCAGTGACAAGCTCTTCACACACCACCACGCAATGAGCCCTTAAAAAACTCAAACAAACTAAACAAACAAAAAAACCCCAGTAAAACTCCTCCCACAATTTGGGTTCATTTTAATTCAACACGGAGTCGCAGAAAGCAAGCAGGAAACTAACAGGAGGACAAAGGTAACACTAATGATAGCTTTTTACACCTTTGTGCAAATGGGATTCCCCCTTACACTATAACCTGACCAAGGTAAATTTATCATTTGCTAATCAAATTGACCCTGCTCCAGTCCCACCTGCCATCTGGAGTCTCACAAAACATCAGCAACACACCCAGAACAGGGCTGCCCGTGCCTGTCTGTCAGCTGCAGGTGTCTGAGCCAAGACACAGGTAACAGCCCACTCCAAAGCATCCAGCTGGGACACTGGATGAAATGAGGCTGCAGGGCAACAAGAGGCTCAGAGAAGCAAATCCATTCTCTTCATGCTGGCAAACACATCACAGGGAGTGAGGAAATCCAGCACGTTATACACAGTAACACCACAGTACAGACAATTCCAAGCTCAACTCAACAGGGGTCACAGTCCACCCTGGGCACCTCCTGACAGCTCAGGACCTTGGGATGAACCTTGGTGCCACCACTAAAGCCACACTGCAAGAATCAGATATCCCAGATATGTGCCCTTCCAGGGAAAAGCTGGAAGTTTAACAGTGTAACCCAGACCCTGACCCGTGGTGTTCCCGAGGATATCCTGGGCAGGAGCCAGCCCGGGCGGGTGGGACAGCACGGAGCCCATTAAGCCATTGTGAGAAGTGTGTGAACAAATGAAGGAGTTTGCTAATAAGTGACAAAGATCACTTGTTTAAAAGAAAGGACTAAATCATTTCTGGTTCAGCAGTCTGGATTTAGCCTACTTGTAACAAAGGTGTTTTGAGGAAAAGCATTCTGCTTAAATGGCTTATTGCAAGTAAACCAGAGAGCCCAAAGAGCTGAGCATGATGTTGATGAGGGGCAGCAGATAAGTAATGGATAAACAGGAGTATGCACTGTGCAAGGAGCCTGTGGCCTCAACATACCTACAAGTGCCCAAATTTATCAACTTGCCAACACCAAGAAATGCCAATCCTACATCAAGATTTTCCAGGTTGGATTCCTACGTCACTCCCAGCTTTCAGCAGCTCTGGGATTTGTCTTTTAAATTTACCTTTACAGGCTTTTCTTCTCCCCACCCTCCCTCACCCACAGGCTGATGTCCTTGAACCAGAAAGCTGCTGTCTGTCACATAACACTTGGTTAATCCCACACAGCCCAGCTATAGGTGGATGCAGAACAGCTCTTGCCAGTCTGCAGTTCCTTCCCAAGCTGCTGGATTCAAGCTCTGGCCAAGCTGCACATGGAAAGCAAAAGGGTGGCTTTGGAATACTTCAGCAAAAGCACAAGTGTTTACTATTAAGGACAAGAGTGAGTTTTGCTCCATGTGTTTGTGAAAATTTGAGTCTTCAACCAGCTGCTATGAAACACCACGTCTGGAAACTCAAGTTGCAGATTTGCTCTGTACACATTACATCCATTACACTGGAGAAAAATATTTGCTGAACTAGTTTTAAGCCCATACGGGCTGATAATTTAAATGCTGTTTGTCAGACCAATGCAGGGGAAACAGCAGCTCTTCAGTGCCTACTGCAGAACAGGATGCAGAATTTTAAACTTTCTCTGACCCCACAAACACTAGTCAGAAGCAACTGTCAAGCTTGAAGTTGCTTTAAAAACAACGGAGCAATATTTTAACCAGGGGCTCTTTGATAAAGGTGCAAGGGCATAGAGTCCGGCAAAAAAAGTCCCAGCAGCTATTAACTGGCCCCAAAAGGTCTTTTTCTGCCGATAATCTCACCAGGGTCCTTCTGCTTTGTGGTCTTTAGAAAAATCCCAAGCATTTCCAGAGACAGGAACATCTGCAGATGTTTCAAGACAACACAATCTCAGAGTCTACTCTACCATTTAAATCCTTTTAAAACATTAATTTGGCAGCCCAGCAGCGTGGGCTTCCTAACTAAAACATATTGCTCAAAAAGGGTGGTGGTGTGGGGGGTTTGTCCTTGAAACACTGGTTTGTGGCTCAGGTTCTGATTTGATGTCTGATAACCATCTCTGTCTCTCTTCCAGCCCTTACCAGGAAGGATCGGTGAGACAAATACCCACAGCTTCCAGGGGAATAAAAGGAAAAGCCAAACAGGAAAAGTAGTTATGAACAATACAGCCCTGGCTTAGTTAATGATCAACCCTGCATAGACCATACTACTTTTACGTAAATACCACAACCTATTTGAACAGTTTTTAGTAATCAGTGGGTAGTAAGAGGCCTCTTAAGCATTGCGTTTGTTTCATCACAAGCAGCAGAGAAATAAAAAAGATGAGAAATCCCCGACGACTCTGCTCTGTCAACAGGAAGCCCATCACTGTGCAGGGTGAGCTCAGCTGCGTGGAGGGGTGGGCAGGAAGGGTAAGGGGTCAGGTTCCCCTGCCTGCACATTCCCATCACAGCCCTGATGGAGTTTGAGGCTGTCTTCTGCAGCCCAGAGCACACAGTGCACACTTGAATGGAGAGAACGACTGCTGCAGAGTGCCCTGCTCCTGCCAGGCTCTACAAGACATGAAGGGCTGATCAACTGCCTTCTGTATTTCAAGCACTTCCAACCAGAGCAATCCTCAGCTCATAAGGCAACTTTACTTAGTGTTGACAGTGGGAACTGGAATGACTCTGCTGATCTTCCAGGCTTTTTTTGCAGCAGTTTCCAAGCATCTCCTCCTCAGCTCTTAAATATCATTGACTCTCTGCACAATGGTAAATACTCACAAAGCTACAGTGCTTTACAGTGGCACAGAGGCAATTAAAGATTTCCAATAACATGCTGCTCAGAGGATTGCAGTCTAATTGCTGAACGGTCAAGGGTTTGGCAGCAATAACATTGTAAGGAGATAAAAAGGTTGTAAGGCTTTGCACACAAGAAATAAATAAATAAACAGCTCTCCAAAGAATGGCAACAGCAGCCACACATCTATCCAAGTTCCTGACTTGGCACGTGGCACAATTCAAGATTAGGTGGTCATGAAATTTCCCACCATAAAGGCCACGGCCACATGACAGAGGAAAATGAAAGGGGTGGGTGAGGACAAAGGGCCAAGCAGGCTGGGCACAAAGACAGGTTACAGCACGGAGGTGGCAACACAACGAGCCTGAATTACCCAGTCTTGTCATTTACTGTACAGTTTGCAATTACCTGCACGGCCTCAGAACTTCCTCTCACACTGTGAAGCGTTGTTTCTTCACACTCTGCACACAAGGGCTGTCACTCAGAAGAAAACTGATTATGGAAGACAGCAACAGGCTGCTAAGCCAGGTCTGAAAGGACATTTTGTGCCTACCTATTGCTGAAAATAATTCAGTTTAACTTCTTGGGTTTATTGTTTTCCCCCTAAGAGCTCCACCATAAACTCACAATGCTGTGAATAAAGTGTCTACTCCTGCTCCTTCTTTTCTCCCCCCCTCAAAGTTTAAAATACATTTAAAAACTATGAGTTAATGTGTTATAGTAGAAAATGGTATGAAGCAAGCACGAGAACCATGGGAAGCAGTGAGTGTATGTGTGCTTTTAGATCCATCTGGCTCCTGAGTGTTGGAGGATGAAGGAGTAAACAGGGCAGGGGGGCTTCAACATGTGCCTGACTGTGCCCAGGGAGGGCTCCCACTGCTGCCTGGCAGAAGGGAAGTCAAGGCAGAGTCAAAAGTATTTAAACACAACAAAAAATGCTTCAAAATGCCAGAGAGATGCAGGCATCAAAGGAGGTGGTTAATCCTCAGGTTCTGAACGAAGGCTGAGCATCCCTCTGCTGAACACAGGCTTGGTAAGACTCACACAGAAAGGATGTGGCACAGTGGGAGTAAGAGCTGGCTTTTCTCAAATCCCAAGTGAGCGCCCTGATGGCTGGGTCATCCTGCTTTGTCACTGAGATAATGAGGAAAACTGGGTGACAGAGGAATCTGACATATCAGAGAAACTTGGAAAAGCCACTTCAGGGACAGCAGCGATGAATTGAATAACTAAAACTTGGCCAGAGGCAAAGGAAGCGACTGCAGGCAGGAAGAACTGATCCATGGCAATTCCTCCAGGTTTCTCGTTTAAAATTCTTTGATATTTGCAGACTATCTGAAGCTTTGCTTTTTTCTTTCTATCTTTTCTATCAGTTGCCTTAGAGTTTTAGTAGACCAAAGTAAATTTTGAATCCTACACACAAAAAAACTAGTAAATCAGCAGAATTCCCCCTAGGTTCAGTGAGAGTAGCAAGACTTTCTGGAACTAGTTACAACTATAAATTCTGAGCATTTTGATAAACACAAGTCTCCCGGACATTATTTGAATCCTTGTGAACCTGAAATGAATTAGACCCAGACCAGCTGACTACATTACTGACTAAAAGCGTCAACACAAGAGTAATTTCTGCTGATCTCTGAAAGTCAGAGCTGATCAGCCAAATACATCTACTAAAGAATACACTGAAACAGAAGTTTCTGATAATGTTTGGGTCACTACTGCCCTTCCCATTCCACAGAGAACACATTTTTAGCGTAGCGAACAACTAAATCTGGATTTTTAGGTCTTGCCCATGATGAAATAAGGACATTCAATATTAATCAGCCTTTGAGAACTTGTAATTAGGAGCACAAACTTTGAATACTGGCCTTTACTAGGCCAGCCCGAGAGCTGCAGCACCATCCTGATTTGAGAACACTAGCAAAATATTAATCCAGCACTCAGCCCTGTGAGAACACTTCTGCGTGGGCCAAAAGCTCTGTCATTCTCATGCTTATTAATCTTCCCTCACAAGAGGCAAAGGACAGCGTAAGCTCCACTCTGATAACTCTGTTATCTCTCTCCCCAGAAAAGGAAAGGGTGGTCCTTCCAACCAAGTGGCCATTTAAACCACCACGAGGCACTTCGCTGCAGGGATCCGTGTGACATGTGACAGAGGGAGCAGAGACGAGCGGCATTTCCCCTTTCTTCTGATCCCTTTCTGTACAGTCTCCAACCCTGGGTTAAGTGTTTGAGCAGCGGATAAAACAAACACCTTAAAAGTACTTAAATTGTTACCTGGCTACCTACTCTAGCTCGGTAAATCATCCGGAGCTCCGAGGAAATGTTTCCGCCCACAGTACGTTGGGGTTTTCGCTACAATTTCAGAATTACTGCAACTTCCCAAAGCCCAGGGCATATCCAGTTTGCATCATTGCTTTGGAAGAACAGTTTAGGTACATCTGTGTTAAACCTACATTATCAGCAACCGCAAGGAAAGCCCTGATGTTTACAGGCAACACTGCGAGCGGAGAAAATTACTAATTACAAACATTTTGGGTTGAGTATGAAAGGCTCAGAGAGACTTAACTGAACTGATTACCAACTGCAGCAGTGATTGCTAGCGCTCACAAAAGAAGGCACAGAGTCCGGGGACTCATTTCCATATGAAGCATAATCACAGATATCTACTAAAGACTTCTAAGTGCAAGGCAGCTGCAGTTTTAGCAGGAGCTTCTTATGACAAGAACACAGTTCCAGGTGGGACCCAGCACTTTATCCCACTATCTGGAAGCCTTTCATGATGTTTCCAAGAGATAAAATAGTCTGCTGGCTTCTTTAAAGAAGTATCAAGCATGGCTAGACCACAGCGACTATCTCTCTGAACGCCTTATCTACCACCCCATAGCTGCCACTTCCCTCCTTAATCCTTCCAGCCAAACCCCATGAATCAGGCAGCGGCTGTTAATTGTCTATAAATTAAATGATTATTCGTATCTGCATATCAAAGGAGGGGTGTGGAGCTGGAAAGACTGATTTTCCATGCGGCTTAGTTTGGGACACGGAGACAACTCTGTATTTTAGAGCTGCCCGAGACTGACAGTCCTTAACAACTGGCAGCAGCTCACGGCTCTGCCTTGTGACCCGCAGGTGCCGAGTGCCTCACACCCGCTCCTGGGGCTCCGACGTGGGACACCCCAGCCCCGCAGTCCCTCTCCGCCGCTTTGCGATAAGCCAAGAGATCAGATAAAGGGGCTTATCTCTGCTTTATGCCCAAAAGATGGCCAAAGCATGCGGGCCGGGGATCTGTACCCCGCTGTCAGCGCCCAGCCTGGCGGCTCCGGCGGGAGGAAGCGCAGCCCTGAGCTGCCCGGGCAGCTCCCGAGAGAAGCGCTCGGATGGGACTCGGAGTACTTGTAGTGAGAGAAAAAAAAAAAAAA
>VZTB01007449.1:363708-389232 GCA_013397245.1 Thryothorus ludovicianus
CGGGACGTGCGGGATGGGGGGACACCCAGGACCGGGACACGCGGTATGGGCACAGGCGGGACGGGGATAGACGGGACCGGGACATGCAGGATGGGGACAGGAGGGACCGGGACACACGGGATGGGGACAGGCAGGATCGGGACAGGCGGGACGGGAACACGCGGGACCGGGACAGGCGGACGGACCGCCCCGCTCACGGGCCGTGGTTCAGCTGCCGGTAGCGAGGGACGGGGGCACAGCACCGCCCAGTTTTTCCTTTTCCCTTCCCTTTTCATTTCCCCTTTTTCCCCCCCTCAGATCTAGGCCAGCGAGGCTGCACGCCCTGCAACCGGGTTTGATGCAGCACATCAAACGATGTTTTGCAAAAGGCAGGCAGCGACAACTCGGGTGCTTAGGAAACGACCTTAATTTCTCTCCTGCAGGAGACAGGGGGAAGAGTTTTTGGCAGTAACTTTCATATGCAGAGACGCGACAACTTGCTTTCTGCCAAAGGAGAAGAGAAGCAGCTGCCTTTCAGTGCTGTTTAATCTTTAGCTCCATCGCCCCTCGAGAAAAGGAAGAAAGGAAGTTATTTAGAACAAAAGTCTTGTCGTTTGGCTGCTGGAAATTCAGATGTTACAGCGCCAGGGAAACTTAACACAGTTTTCCAAAGGGGAGGGGCGGGAGCAGCTCGATCCCACCCTGCACTGCCCATCCCAGAGCGGCATTCTCCAGCCCTTACACCCAGCAAGCAGCGCAGGAGAACATCCGAGGAGCCCTGGATTGGAAGCAAGCTCAGTTTTGTGTTTCCCATAGGAATGCATGACATCCCAGCACAGAGGAACACGATATTCCAGCCTGAAGTCATCTGCTGTGGGTGGCACATGCCCAGCAAGGAGGCACAAGTGAGCTGGCAGGGGAAGATGTGGGTTTAAACAGAACTACTTGTTAATGACATCTACTCAAGAGCAAAAAATACCAAGGCATCAACTGCAGAGCTGCCCCTGTGATCTGGCAGCAGAGCTGGAAGCCAAAAGCTTCATCAGCTTTATTTCCAATTATTAACTAAAAGTTTCAGAGAAGCAGAGAGAGGTTGAAAAAACTAACACAAGTGTGATGGCAGCTGCTTCAGGTCTTGATAGGAGACTTGACAGGAACAAGAAGACACTTGTCTGAAAGGTCTTGACCATCTCCACTTCAAGGATGGGCAAAGAAAAGGGCAGAGCAGTGGAATTTGTGATTCTGCAAGTTTTGCTAGGGTATTGTTTGGTTGCAATAATTTAAGCAATGTCATCCTATACAGCCAAGAGTGCAGCTCTGGTAATGGTGCCTCACAGCTGTAAAGAAAATGCAGTGCCAGCTTGCTGCAATGCCAAAAAAAATCATTTTGTTAGGCAGAAATGAAGTCGGTTGCAAGAAGCGATGGAAAAATCAGGACATTAAGAAATGGAGGGTAACTCAATCCTTCCAGAGGTCAAGAGACTGGCAAGAACCTCATATTCAGTAGTAACACATACCACACATTCACAGACTGAAAAACAAGCCCAGAACTTCTGTTCTATTCTAATTAATAACTTAAGGGCTTTATTCAAGCATTGTAGAAGACTAAATGTACTTAGATACTGTCCAGACACGTCAGATTTCTTACACATAACCACCATTACAAGGCAAGCCCTTAGAACCTGCTGAAAACAAGTGCAATGATTAACTACAAGCAGCTACTCATAACATATGGATAATAGATTTGTAAATGAATTAGTCCTGGATTAATACAATCATGCACTGCATCTCCATATGCCAGGGAACCAAGTGATGACAGAAATATCCCATTTGTTTTCTTTTTGAACCTTTAGAGAACAGAAATAGGGAATCCTCAAATAAGGTCATATCTTGAAATCTGCACTAATAAAAGCTATTTTTGCATTTTGAAACCCCCAGCCTTGAAAGGCACTGCTTTCAGGTGCATGTTAGTGAGATTAGCATTTCAATTCCCATGCTCCATTTGTGGAAACTCAGAATCTTTAAGGTTGGAAAAGACCTCCAAGATCAAGTCAAATCTTTGACCCTCACTATGCATCAACTAGACAACACACTGAGTGCTGTGTTATTTTCATATTTTGCTTTTAACATCAGACTTAGGGAACAACTATATTTCTTTGTCCTGTGTTTAGACACGAGTAAAAGTTTAGACCCAGTAAAATCGATCTCTCAACATGCAGGAGCAAGGAGCAGGCAGAGAGGAAGGGATGCACGAGGTGGAGTTTAGGCAGCAAGTCACAAGACAGCCAAGAAACTGCTCCTGGCTGGAAGCAGGTGCACTCTGCTGGGACAAATACACGAATAATTTAAAGTGCACAAAATTGCAGTGATGACAGGTAGCAGCCTAAATCACCGCCGTGCCGCAACAGAGCATGTGAGCAGAGCCATTAATCACTGTGTGACAAGATGTAAATATGCCTGCCCGGGGTCTGCCCAGCCCACGGAATCACACTTTGCTGCAGAGAAAAGGGCCCTGCTTGTCCGAGGGGAATTTTGCATCCCTCAGGAGGCCACGGGACCAGCAGAGCACGCAGCAAACCTCACAAGGCACCGCGACACCCCTGTGGGGCAGCAGGATGCCGTTCAACCTTTGAACACCACACAAACTAATAAACTGGAGTTATCTACAGCATGTGAGACACGCCGTAAAAACACCCATCCCCAAACCTTTGATACACTACAGCAGCAGCTAGAACCAATTATGGAAGAGTAATGGGAAAAAATCAAAGAGTGTGAGGGATGTCTGAGCAGGCATTTCAGGAGGGGGGAGCAGAGGGAATGCTACCAGAGCTGCCTCTGGAGAGAAGTTTCAGGGGCTGGCAGGAGAACATGCATGCACAAATCTCTTATATTGACTTGTAGTGTTCAGTCTGGCAGACAAGGCTGACAACATATTGTTTATTCATACAGTCGTCATTTTCCCTGTCTGCATTGCAAAACCACACAATCACAGCAGCTTGCACAGCACCTTCAGCTGCTTCGATTTCCTGGCGCATTTCAGCAGTTTTTGATCTGTCTGGCAGTGGTGTAACAGAGTAATTCTGTGTCCTACACAGCACTAGCACTTGCTAATGGGCTTCTCCTTGTCCAGCCCAGGCCCTGATGCACAGGTCACCACCAAGTGCTCCGGGCAGGCTTGGCACTGGCATGCCCAGATTTGACACTTGCAGGAGGCATGCTCAGAGCTGGACACCCAGTCCTGTCAGTGCACATAGCCCACATGCAAACAGGGCATTCATCAAGCTTCTGTTTCCATCCAAGATCAACAGCTTCAGGCTGAATTGCCGCTTCTTGTCAGACCACACAAAGGTGTGGGTGTCATCGTGTTCCACCCACTCCTATCCCACAGGGGCTTGCTGAGTGTCTGCTCACGTGTTAACATAATTAAATCTGGAGCATGATTGTTTTATTAGGCATCTTTAATTTTTAGTCTACACTAAGGGGAACCTGATGACCTCTTTTCGTTTTAGAGTACACCTACCAGTGAGCTTTTCTCTTGTCTCAGTTCTCTCTTTTGGAAGAACCCTAATGAACACAATACACTGTCATAGTCTTTCTAACTCCAGTGGGTGTGAAGGGTAGGGTATAATTAAGTCTGTTTGGACTGAAGTCCAGGTACTCTCTGCAAAAGGAAGGAATGTTCTGTTCCTACAAATATGTAAAGTACTACAGCTGTAACACTGGTCATGTTCAAGGTAAAGGGGACAGTGGGAGGCTGTCACACACAGGAATTTTGCCCTAAATCACTATTATCAGTATCGCAGATAAGGCAATGCAGAACCCAGACCCATGTTTTCAGGGGATTATGAAAAAAAACAAAACTCGTGAAGCCGCTGTGTTAGACAAACCTCCCCCTCATCCCCAGCACATCCTCTCCCTCCCTGCCGAGTGACGTGCCACGGCCGTGCCTGCTCAGCCACCTTTACCGCACATGTGGAAAGTTTGTTCTTCACTGTTCAACGGCTGTTTCCGGTGATATTTATGAAAAGTCACCGAATTTTGAAAACAACACGTCCCTGCCTGCAGCCGAGCGCGGGAGTCTTGCCGGGGAGCAGAGGTAGCAAGTTCATTTCCGTGAGCAGAGGTGGGGCCAAGTCCTTTGTTTTTTCTCACCGGCAGCTACACTCAGTCTTTGTCCACAAAAGCAGCTGTCTCTGCACCAGCTCTGATGGGAAAAGGGTCCTAAGGGGTAGCCTTGAAAAATCTGCTGCCACTGAGCTCTTTGGGGGTCAAAGGACCTGATGACCCTGCGTTTTTGGTGGGAAATCAGTTAAGTCATCCTTTTGCTGTGAGGATATGTGGCTTTAAGCACTGAACAGAGACGACAGATGAGTCTGAGTGGATTAAGGGTCCAAATAGCTGATTTATTTGGGAATAGCCTTAAATTAGTGCAGCAAACCTGCAAATAGGTAGAGACCGACTGGCAGAGATCAGCATCTCTTGCACTCATCTCCTACAGCTGCCTCCGCCCCTCGGAGAAGTTGATCTGTCAGAAGCCTTCTGGATGGTTTTAGCAAGGGAGACGAAGCCTTCTGCGTTCTCTGCAGTCCAATTTCCCAGGAAAACACGAAGCGGTTTCAGTAGCAGCGATCATAAACAAGCCAACGCACGCAGGGCAGAACGAGAGAGATACAGCACAGACACAAAACTTTCTCAGTGATTAACAGACATACCACCCACCGAGGCAGGGCTTACACACACCAGCTGGATTACACACGGCCAGGGGAACTTCACCGAGAAATTATAAAGGAGCCCATATCTAGTTAAAACAAAATGAAAAAAAAAAGCAGGGGGAGGCAGGAACAGGCAAAGCACGCAAAACTGTACTTTAATCCTGAAGAACCAGTCAGAACAGGAAGCCACATTCTAAATTTGGTTATTTAAGCTGTCAAAGAGTATTTCTGTTTCCAGTTCTTGAGCAAAGAAATCAGAAAAGTACAGGGGTAGGGAGATAAGCATCACTGAAAGAACAAACCTTGCTTTTAAAGCCTGTTGGTCAGCTGCCCATCATGATCGATGATTAGGCTGCCTAGTTGAGAATTCAACACCTATTTTGCAATATTATCAGTTCATTAAACCCTTCCCTCACCAGCCCCACATCCAATCACTGTATAGTTTACTTATCATTAAATCTTCAAGAGTCTGACACAGAGGGGTCAATGCTCAATTACACCTTTTTTACAGAGCCTGAAGCAAAGATGACTGAAGGGATTGGAGCAGGAAAAGGGACACAAGCAGCAATGTCTGCTCTCAACAAGTGTAGGTAATGTATTATTTCAGTGACCTGTGGAGAAGAAAGATCTAAATGCTCCCAACTGTCAAACCATCCACTCACCCAGTTTTATAAAGGAGTGCTTTTGATGCAAAGACACCAAAGAGCTGAACAGCAATGAGTCCAGAAACCATGGCTCAGATTATCAAAATACATATAAGTGTCTGAAATCCACGAAAAGCTGAAAGCTCTGAAGATTCGTGTTTAACTTTGAAGTCTTGTGAAGGTGTCTAACCAGGAAAGGGAATTTCAGAGTTTCCCTTTCTGTTCCTTTAGCTTAGAGCACCTGGTTCATGCTCAGCAGGAGACAGAAGCACGTTTGGAATCCTTAAGGCACCTCCTGGTCAGCCCCTCCTCTGTGACCCTCTGAAGGAGCACAAGTGCATGGGAGCAGCTGTTGTGGACTCCAGACCCTTTTGGTAGCTGAAGGATCTGACCCACCTTCAATTCCTTTTACTTCCCAGCTTGTCCTTTGCCCTGTTCCTCATTCTCCTCTGTTCACACGCTTAGAATGACAAATTCAAAACCACTTTTCATAAGCATTCAGATTTTGAGCGAGCTCCCTGTGTTTACCTGGTAATTTGGCAATGCAATGATATTACTCTGCTTGATCCTTCAGCCTGAAGATCACACCTGAAATCATCTCACACATTATTGTGATCCACAGGTATGTCATCAGACTGGACTGAACACGTTGCAACCACAAACACAGACCCTGCAGTGAACCAGCCCTGCAGATACCTGTTACTAATCTAATCAACCCAAATTTTACTGCCAGTTCAATACCTTTGCTCACAGTTTGGTGATAAAAGAGCTGATATTAAAAAACGAAGGCCACTGTAATGAATTGTGGCCCACAGAACTTTTTCTGGTGGTCAGCCGAGCTGGCAGATGACCAGAACTGTTCTTTATCTCAGCATTACACTCTCCCCAAGCAGCTGTAGTAAATGCCAGGGAGAGGCTGAGCTGTCACTGAAAGGAAAGACAGAAAGATGAATTCAGGAAACACATTCTAAAGATAAGGTTCATACTACAAGAGCTTAGTAATCTCCAGCACGGATAAACACACGTTTTCCTGTACAGCACACACACAGCCCCTTCTTACTCAAGATCTGGAGTTAACAAACTTAACTTAATGGGTTTTGCACAGCCATTAAGGACCCAGCTACTGTTCAAGTACCAACAGAGTAAATGTTTGGCAGGGGCAGCAGCAAGCAAAGGCAGCACAAGGAAGGTGTAGTTGCCAGAACTCTCAGCACATGGCTTTTGGAAGTGTCTCTTGTAACATCAGATAGGTTTCAAGGATAAACCAGGAGCCACAGGAGCCCCAAAAGGTGATGATACCCATCTCCAAAAGTCACAGCAGTCATAGGATGCTGCAGCTCCACACAGCCCAGCGTGGAGTGTGAATGAGCTTTGGAAGTGCAGTCAGTTCAGAATCACACGATCACCCCCCATTTCTCACAGGGACTAACACACATTTTACAACGGGTCTCAGTTTAAAAATCAAACAGGTTGGCTTACAGTTTATTGAGCTGCTGCCCTGTAGAAGAAAGCCCATGCATCTATTCCATTTACTCTTTGAAAAACAACTTTTATACTGCTATAAACCATCAGCTCCTGCATCAGACTGTGGTCTTCTGCTCCTAAAACAAAGGTATTTACTCACAGCTTGAGACCTTGAGGCAACTTGGCACATCCCACTGTTATCATGGCAATAATCTGATTTGCTTTCCTTCCCAGTTCACTCCTGGAAGGAACTATTTTGACTAAAAAAAAACAAACCAGAAGGTAACCATACTTGTGCTGCAAAAAAAGGTGTGGGTTTTTTGTTCTTTTTAAATTATAATTTAACACCACACTCTTGCCTCCACTTGAAGATGGGAGGACAAGCACTTTCTGAGAACATTTTCAGGTAACAAGCCCCAGATTTCAAGCAGGATGTAATCACTTTCTGTGGCACCTGAAGGGAATGACAGGCTCCTCAGCTTTACCTGAGCAAATGGACTTTAGTCTCACCCACTGCCAAGCCATAAAAGTTCAAAGAATCCCTCTGAAGTCCCTGGCAGCCTTGACAGTCAATACAGCTCACCCAATTTTATAAGCAGCAGTTGCTGAGTAGCCCCAAATGCTGCATTTCAGCAATCAGAGCTGTTTCAAGGCACACAGAAGTGGTAAAATCCTGATGGTGTGGAAATAGAGGCACCATTTAAAACATAAAACCCAAAAAAGCAAGCGGCAGATCCTGACAGCAAATCCAATGCAGCTGCAGCACCGCTGCTGCCCCGGCCCCAGAGATGTCGTTCATCAGCAAAACAAAGATGCTGAATCCTTGCAACCTTGGCACAGAGCACACAAAACCTGAATGTCAATACCTCAGCGGGTGTAAACACAACTCGCAGCTCAATACGTGTGCGTTTTAGGTAAATGTTAACAACCTCGGGATGCTGCAAAGAGCTCGTTAACAGAGATGCTCCATTAAGAGTGCATTCAGTGTGGCAGCAGCATGTCTGGGGACAGGAGAGATGTGCAGGCCAGTTTAGCTCCACAGCCTCCAGACAGCCTAATAAAAATGTCAGGGCATAGCTATGAAGGTAATAAATGTAATAAATAGATTCAGGACATCTGCTTATGCAGCACTGTCTTGGTTCCATTAGCCAAGAGTGACAGGGACTGGCTCCATCAGGGACTCCAGAGCAAGAACCTGGACCTGTGTCAGGGCTTTGGGGATCTCACACACGAACTGCATGAATGGTCACTGCTACAGCTGGACACAGAGACCCCCCCCGGGCTTCCCCCAGAGCAGGGCTTGGGTGCAAGAAAAAATAGTGCAGAAGCCAAGCTGGTTTCACCTATTTGTTCAGCTTCAGGTATTGGTAGCATTAACTTGCTGGGGTTTTTAATAATGGATAGAAATATTTACAGAAGTCAGATCTGTGGTCACTATACCCCAGTATAGCTCAGTAGGAAAACAAACCATTCCTTTTTGCATTAACACAAAAGAGCTCGACAGGAAATGCCATTTCAAGCACCTTCCAAGGATGACTGCAAGCACACAGGAACTCTCTTTCTGCACTCTGATAGCTCTTTTGGACAAAAGTTTTAAGCAGATTCTGCTAATTCCCAAAGCAGAAAGCTCCTCAGCCCATGATGGTGCTGGCGAGTGCAGACTTGTCAGGTCATTTGAATGCTCTGTGGAGCAAGTTTATGTTTAAACAATATTTTCACACAGTTCTCCCTTCTCTGTGAGACCCAGTCCAGGCAATCACAGGCCTCTGTGGTGTTAGATTTTAAAAAGCACAGGTCAGCAAACAGATCATTTTGTTTAAGTATGGTGATCTTGATGTAATCACCTACAAGTTTAAGCTTCTGTTTGTAATCTCATTTCTCTGCCTCTTTGGAGGACATTTTAGTCTGCTGTTCTCTGTAGTCTCTGCTCAACAAACACAGTCCCTCCTGCTGTCCTGCTGCCAGGCTTTCCTGCATGTTCCCCCTCACCTCAATACACATCCCGTACCTCATCAGGGAGGAAAGATAAACAGCAGAAACCTCACACAAGAAGTTATCTGGATTTTGCTAACCACAGGATTAGCAGTGCTGTTGAGCTGGATCTGAGAGTAACATTTCTCCCGAGACAGCAATCCCCAGGCTGAGCAGGGACATGGGGACACGGGAATGGAAATGAAGGCTCTACCCAATGATTGTCAAGACTGACCACTGCAAAAATCTTCTGACACCAAACGAGTCCGTGTGCTTATGCTTAGCTCTTCACGAACTCCCCTGCAAGCATTAACACCTTTGTGCACTAAGATCCTATTTAATAACCTTTGAAAAGTTAT
The DNA here is from genome assembly GCA_013397245.1 of Thryothorus ludovicianus. Lineage (NCBI taxonomy): Eukaryota > Metazoa > Chordata > Aves > Passeriformes > Certhiidae > Thryothorus > Thryothorus ludovicianus. The sequence goes on from VZTB01007449.1 coordinate 372,838, forward strand.
TTTATTTATGCAAACACACATTTAGCCCTAGCACAGCAGTACTCCTGGCTTCAGTGTCCAGTTAACAGGATGAGTTTGGACATGCCTGATGCCTGACATGCTGAGGTAGCATGTGAACACATTTTCCATGACCGCAGGAGACAAAAGGTCTCCTCACCAAAAGAATTTTACAAACAGCAAAAAAAATCCCATCCCAAACACTGACCACTGACTGGAGCTGCAGCCAGGTCACCTGAATGAAGCCTCAGGAGAACTGGGCCGTGCCCAGGCAGGCAGTGAGGAATGTCAGGGTACTGCAGAGCACTGCCTGAGTGACACTGCAGCTGGAAACAACACCTTTCCTTTTAAGCCAAACTCAATCTGTAGCCTTTTCACTGTCTGGATTTTTAACAGCTGCTACCTGCTATGTTCTTGTGAAAACTGGGGATTAGATATACTCAGGAACTGTTTATGGACATCTGCTGCTCCTCCACAGCAGGACTCCAGGTTCACTACTTACCCCATTTGACTCTATTATTTTTATCCTACTGTAATCAAACACATTTAACACCCACCCCCTTGTTTTCCCTCAGAAGGAGTTTGGTTTTAGTTAGCTCTGTGACCCCAGTAACAGGAGTCACAGAGCTCAGATCACCACATCAACAGCAGGTTGTCATTTCCTACCCCAGGAAGTTATTTCAAATATGTTAAAAAAATGCTTGTTTCAGACCTAACCTAAAATGGTTGCTAAGTGCCCACAATTAAATACCTCCCATACCTTCCAATACATTATGTATACTGAGATCAAGTCATGTGTTGATCTTGTGACTGCTGGAAGGCCAAGAGTAAAATGAAAAATTGGAGTTTAGCTGAGTTCAATTTGAGCCTTTGGGAATTGTGCTTTCCAGCTTTCCTCTCACTCATGAAAGCTGAAAAATGAAGAAACAGCAATTCTTAAATCATCATTTAAGGCTAGAAGACTGAAGTAAACAGGGCAGTCACCATCCCTGAGCCACAAAATCACAGAACTACAGTGAAATCATGGGAATGTGCAACCAGGACAGCTTTTTCTTCTGCAGATTCAGCCAAGTTGGCCCCAAAACACAAAGCCCAGATCTCGTTCAAGTATTTTAAATACTAGATATTATGGCTTCTGTTGCTACCTACTCACACAAACACCATTAAGCAAAGAACCGTAACAGTCAGAGAGCTCATAAAGGGAGAACCATTTCACCTTCACTTCCCCTTTACTCCCTCTGGAGGGAATCTGAAGCCTTTCACAAAATCTGACTGCAGCATTTTAATCCAAGAAAGTGTTCCTGCCATTAGAGAAGTCACCCGATATATACAATTTTTGCCTTTATTAGGTTCAGATGAAATAATTCTTTTGATAGCTTGGAGGAAAGGAGACAAAGCTTCCAAGACCCCAAGAAGTCTTACCCTGCAGATTATACCTACATTAGAAAAATTACCATTACTGGTCACCATTCAATCAGATGAGTTTCAATGTTTATTTTTTAACAAATAACATTTACCAAAAAAAAGTTCTTCCTGAAGCAAGTGAAATTAGCATTTACAAGAGGTGAACACCCCCCCGCAAAACAATCCCAATTAAACAAAAAAAAAACCCCTGCAAATTCTCAGTGTATTCTAATTTTGGAGCATAAATTTGACTACCTGCATCAGCAGCAAATATCCTCAAATCCACTGAAGCTGCTATTTAAGCAGCAGGTGCCTGTATGGATCAGGATCACCCTTGATGGCAACAGGGACTTTCTGACCAGAGAACAAGGGTTTATTATTCTGGTTATGCCTCTCAGAATACTCTGATGGTGGACTAAATCCTGAGAAGCAACACAGGACACTGGAGGGAGCTACAGAAACAGCAGTTTGGAGAATATATTCACTCACATCTTAGCCAACTGTTCCCCATATTTATTTTTTAGTGTGCAATCTGACTTTTCCCATTTCCTGCTGCAGCAAAAACCCTTTACTAGAACCCATTTTTCAGTAAGGCTCATTTAAGGCAGTTGTGCAACATCAGCAACAGGCAGAAAGTGATGCAGGACGTGCCAGAGGAACAACAAAAGCCCTGTGTGGAACATTCCACACAGCAAGGCATCCTCGAGGACTCTTGGGAGCCCTGAGTGACAATCTTACCTTCTGGGCTGGGACCGGCATTCTTCTTCCCCGCTGTCTGCCTCCTGCACACAGAAGGAAAGGAGAGAAACATTAATATCTTTTAATACACGCAGAAAGCAAAGGCTTGCATTTCACTGGTTTGATTGTGTAAGGCAAGGGGAACTCTCCCTGCTGCTGCATGCAGCTGTCACTAGAGAGGAACTCACTTTCTGCTCAGCTGTCACTTCGTGTTCTCTCAAAAGCCTTTTAAAAACTCAACGTTACAGGAATTTTTGCCCCTGCAGGATTTTGCATGTTTTTGCACAGACTTCCAGTGACCCCTGCCAAACATGGCAGGCCAAGAGCCAAACACATAGTTCACTTCTGGGCAAAAATCTCTGGGTTTTTATTACCTTTATGGAGATCATATTAATTCATAGTCCAGTGTCAGCAATCAAGTGTAAAAATCCACAAAACCAGCATGTAATAAACCTGACAAATCAAGACTGAATGAGCACAAATATGACCAGAAAGGAGAAATTTGACATATTATGCTGCTTTAGATGAGATATTAACATGAACAATCTCTAATGTGCTGTGGAATTTTACTAGGCTACATACTACAGCCCAAAGCAATACCTCAGCAGAGAGATCTCAGCAATTAATTCTGCTTCACAGTACATTTACATACCCTGCCAGGCACTGGAGACAGGGTACAGGATCTGTTGTATTAGTGAGAACTTACTATGTTTGTGCAGATCCACAGGGAAAAAGCATTTTAAAACATACCAAGGGTTTTGTCAGGGCAGGAGAATCCCATGAAAACCAGAGTTCAAACAGAGGAAGGAAAAAGATAATTTTGCTCTTGGTTGCTCTGGGCTTCCCTCCTGCAGGTCTCCTTTGGAGTGATGAGTTTTTCAAGCCACAACCAGCAGGAGACCTGTGTCACTGAGAGTGTTTCACACTCTGGTGAGGCTGGATTTGCATGGACACAGTGACAGTGCTCTCCTTCCCAGCACTGCCCCTGGCCCAGGCTCCAATGGTGTTCATGGACAACCCTGGGGGAGACTGTACAGCTCTTCTGAGCTACACTTTTTGTGCTTACTGAAAGCAAAGGTTGAGTTTAGTTCACTTTTTAATAAGAGTAAAATGCAGATGCTCCTGCTGGGTATTCTTTCTCATTGCTTCAATGAGCTGAATCTGATATGTGAGAATAATTAGAAAATGCTGCTTCTATTTCTAAGAACAGGACTAGAGCACCACTGCACCACCAGGGCATTCACTAGGAGCCACCTGCAACCACAAATTCAAGCAAAAACCTGCAGACCATCTACAGCAAACAAAAGCTGGCAGGAATACCTTCTACGCATCATACCTGAGAATTGGCTCAGCAACTTGATAAGGGAGGTAACATTCCTGACCCCTTCAAGATGAAAACAGCAGTGAACTCCACAGTGAACAGCAAAGCAGCTGTTGCATCATTCAGAGAGTGCAGATGAAGAGCAGCTATGGGAGCAGCAGCAGCAGCTTTTTAAGACCAGGGAGCCAAGTCCTTGAGGATTTGTAATCCTAATTATCAGCATTTCCCAGGACAGTGTACTTTCATTTCTCACCCCAGCACTGGAAAGTGCAGGCAATCCTGCCAGAACATAAGCTCCAATTGAGTTCCCTGTGGGTTTAAAAGAAGTTGACTTGGGGGAGCAAGAGAAAGAGGTCAGAAGGAAGGGGAAGAATGTTTCGTTATATATAGAATTGCTAAAGACATGATGGGGTTTTTGAATAAATAGCTAGAGAACAAGTTCCTCAAACTCCACAGTAAGGCAAAACAACTGAAAGAGCCCTTGAAGTCTCGTTTGTGCTGCTCAGGAACTCAAGTTATGCAAACATTTTTAGTATTATAATGAATGGCCGTTTCAACCTGCCAAGAAAAATCCTTGTCACAGCAATTGGCAAGCCTGGTGTGCCATAGCCAAAAGTCCCATAAATGACAGGAGAAGATCCTGAAATATGTAGATCATTAACTTAGCTCCCCTCAAAATTCAACTCTCAGGAGCTCAGTGTGGAGGAGGCCAGACATGGCCCAATTAATCACCATCTGTCTCTGCTGAAGCTCTTACATCTCTTTGATACCAGAACATAAATGTAGCAGGTTTGTTTGAGGAGCACATTCACTCAGAATATAACTGACTATGAAAACAGAACTGTACACAAGTGTGCTTTGAGCAAGAGACCCATTGCCAGTACCTGGGATTCTGTCTGGAACAAAACTAATCTTCAGCAGCCTCCTCCTCTTCTCATCAGCAACTCTGACCAGCCTGCAGCCTACTCCTTGTCCTGGATTTACAGAGTGCTCAGATTCCAGTATCTGAGTCTCCTTCACCCCACCCAGTGTCCCCTCTGCAAATACATCCATGGAGAGAGGGTGTGAAAGCAGACAGAGCCAACGCTCCCGTATTTCACATTTCCCCAGGTCGCTGCTGCCATTCCCGCTGTGCTGCGGTCTCCGTAAAATCCCCGAACGCCCGCCCGGAGCCCAGGCGGCTGCAGAGACGCTTCCTCCCGCTAGAGGGGAGGGCAGGACAGGGATGTGCCCGCTCAGGTGCCGCTCCAAGGGGACACGGCTCCAGCGCTGACACGACCCCCAAAGCCAGCACCGCCACGCTTTCTCGCCATTTCCAGCGCATTGCCGAAGGCGGAGAAGTATTGCTGCCAGTAGAGCAGTTCATCAGGCAAGACGCGGCTCAAACATTCCTTTCCGAGGACATCTTTGGGAAGGAACATGCTCGGACAGCATCCTTGGACAGCGAGTGCAGCCATGAGGAGGTGAGACCTGTGCCACCACCCCAGCTTTCACAGCTGCCTTTGCACAGGTGGTGGCAAGAACTTAGGATGCTGCCCTGCAGCAGCCATGAGGTGACCACAGCGACAGACCCGAGGGATGGCAGCTTCCACAAACGCTCCTTGGAGATTCCTGATGCTGGATTGCTCCAGCCTCAAACCAGCCTCCTCCACCAGCCTGCACGGAGGAGGAAGCTGAGCAGCACTGATGAGCTCCAGAGGGAGTCATGCCCTGCTTTCCTTGACCAGAAACAGAGGCCTCCGGGGAAATGGAAGGAATGAGTCGCATAGCTCTAAACTAGGCCACGATATTAAATGCAGTTTAAAGTGAAAGATGAAAAATTCCATCTCTGCTCCTTTCAGGCCATGTAGGACAGAATATGCAAAACATTAATCCTGTTTGTGCTTTGATCCACTGCCAACTATCTGTCATCAAAAGGGCAAGGGAGAGGAGAGAAATTTTGGAGTGCTGTTCTGTTCTATACAATGGGAGTCACTCTATGTCACGCCAACAATTCTGCTCTTATAAATCTCCTTTCTGCAGACTGATGTAATGATAAACAAGATTCAATCTCCACTCTTATGTACTGGGACTGGAGCTGTCTGCCTGGATTTAACATCAGGAACATCACAGCAAGTTCTTGTACTGTAAGATATGATTATTAGCCTAAGTCATGCGCCTAATAATCACTACATTTCTATTAACCAAGGAACATTTCACACAGACTACACCCTAAAAATACAACTTTCAAACCTTAAAAGGACTCTCATATAATAACTGCTGGCTATGTATGATTTTATGCCAACATACCTGACTGTTCAGACAATGCCTGGGAAGTGGTTTTATCAGGAGTGAGTGGTCACAGCCAGCAAATATCAAAAGAGCACCAACAATTTAGAGATTTCACCCCTTAAGTCAACATCTTGCTTTAGCTGTGAGGTGAACACTTCAGACATCACAGAAAATTAGTTAATATGGATCCCCCAAATCCACAGCAACATTCAGATGTATCCATGCCATCACTGGTCCTTTTCCATTAAGGTGGTCAAACGTCCACCATGTGGACAACTTTGGACTGAGTCTCAAAGGAGGAACTACAAAGCAAAGGACTGTAATTAAATGAGCAGTCTCCCAGCTCGCTGCCCACTCTTTCCCAGGCTACATCCCATCCAGCTGTTCAGACACAAAGTGCCTCTGAGGTGAACATGACCTGTGCTGGGAAGAAGGCAGCTGCTTCAGTCAAATCAGAGGCTGTGCAACCAGGCACTGATCCAGTCATTAAAGCATGCAAATGCTCCTTTCACAGCCCCCACCAGTGTCCCAGTGTCCCTTTGCCTGGGCTACAGCCACACAGAGCACTGCATGCTTCCCCACACGAGAGCTCTCCTCGTGTGCCAGCAAGTATTAAGCAAGTCAGTACAAAAGCCACCCTCCCACAACTATTTCCCAACGCATGGATAACCCAGTCTGGTCAAGTCTTGCAGAGGGTGCCACTGCTGCAGCCACAGCCTCTCCTCTAACGCACCACAAGGCACACAGAGATAAGAGCAGCCACTGGATGATCAGATTCCTTGGGGCTCAACTCAGCTCCTGACACAGACACAGTGACAGCCACAGACAGTGGTGACAGTGGAGATGCCCTGGGGTACCCAACATCTGCACAGACATGGAACCAGATGCCCAAAGAAACAACTCAGTAGAGGTTTATGAAGGCCAAGGGATGAGGATCTGTGCATGGACATCACATAGAAGTGAAGTTCAGTGTCTTCCAAGAGGAAATATTTGATAGATTCCTGTTCAACAGCAGACACTGCACAAAGCTGGTCCTATCAATAATCTCAAATCATCTGCTGAAACAAAGCAAGACAAATGTTTGAGTTGTACTGCCAAATATCTACTACTCATTTCTGTAGCAGAGGGACTTTCCTGCAGTAGTCTGAGTTGTATCAATCTCTTAAATAAACTGTGTGAGCAAAAAGCCCACACATGCTGCATTTGCTGTATGGCTGAAGTGCCAGCAACAACACTGCCTGGGAAGATGAAACAAGGGCTGACTCCAAAACCTGGGTTGATAAAAGGTTCCCTTTTTTCTTGTCAGAAGCCTAAGACTACACACAAATTCTTGTGTGGAATTGGGGGTTGAGGGGAGATGCAGAACTGTACCAGGTACCACTCACTTCCAGTCTGACCATGTCTAGTAGGAGTTTGGTACTAAAAAGGGTCACTTGGCCACCAAAAAATGGGCATCAGAGTCTGCAAGTTCCATAGCTGCAACATGGAGAACCAGAAATCTGCAGCAGTTTGTGGAAACCATCAGTGTGGTAGCAATGTGCAAGAACTCACGAATAGAGGTCTCAAAACTGAACTGAAAACCAGTTCACTTCAAACTCCCTCGGTCTCTGGAGGTGGTTAACCTTAACCAAGAATAAAAATTATGAAACTAATTAATAAAGTCACCTAGCATGCTCTAGAGAGGAAGCTCACTACTACCTTTTGAATCTGCATCAAACACATTTTAAAGCAGAAGCTGCTACCAGGAAGCCTTTAAGTTTGACATAAAAGTTCTTCAAAAAGCTGAGCAAAACAGGCCACAAACGAGAAAGGGGAGAACTGCACTGTGTTTTGCATAGAGCTTTTACCTCTCCTGAGCCACAGGGATAAGGGATAAACAAGGATTCCTCCAGTTGTTGCTCTCTCACCCTCACTATTTGCATGAAATGTTGTTTTCCTCCTCACGTGTTTTCTGGATCTGAGGTTCCACATAAGCAGTAGCTTTCTGCAGCCAAGTGTTCATTCAGAGGTTGGCATTTCTTCTGGATTGTTTTCTGTATCACTTTGCTATGTCAGTAATTGGTATATTTAGGTCAAAGACATTGTGCTCCTGCTTGGGAGAGAGAAAAAAACAAGTTCCTTATCAAAGCTTTCATCTTCCCGCTGGAGCAAAGAGATTTATGCAAACCTTGTTTAGATTAGCAGTCACTAAAAACTGCAGAACTAAAACTCAGACACTTCAAGACAAAAATTACAAGCCTTCAACTGGTACAACAAGAGTTAGGATGAGAAATACAGTGTGACACAGCCTGCTCACTACACCACAAGAACAGATTAAAAAGCAGATTACTGTCAACTGAATTTCTGCAGTGAAATAAGTCTGCCTTATGAGGAGTGCAACAGATTTTGCCTTAATCAGAGACCCACCTAAGGGGAAGAAAAAAACCCCCACAGATTGCAGATACATATTCACTTTAACTATCCCTACATCAAACAGGTATTAATATAACCTCTCTCTCTAAAACTGTCTACATCAGTTCTCTAGCCACTTACAGACACTAAGGAAGAAAACCCAGCAGAACTATTGTCTCCCTTTTTTTGTGTCCCTGAAGAGACCTTCCTGCTGACTTTCTGAAGGCCTTTCAGCACCCTGCAAGTATGATAGAACAGGTATTTAATGTAATTGTGATGTTTTGCTGGATTTAATGCCTACAAGAACCCTAAAGGTACCTGCTTAATCTCCTTTTAGGCAAGGCTAATTACATTGTCCACTGGAAATCTTAGACTCTAGGAGCATTTGCTTCCCTAGAACAATAACAAATGCTTATGGTGATGGGCCAAGTGTGAGAAGACTCACTGGCTGTATAAACACAGGCACTGGAACTCCAGTTTTCATACTGGAAGCTGTTGCTGACGTCAAGGGTATGGTTTGACTAAGACCAAGTCAAAGATATGCATGTGTACACTGGTGAATCTCAGGGCAGGGCTTCTACACAGCCAACAGTCTGTGATTAAAATGAAATCCCAGCTCCACAGGTTACCACAAAGAGCAGCCATTCATTATCCACTCATGCAGGCTGACACATTTACATGCATGAAATTGTCCCTCTGCAATTATGCAGGATGGACATTCACACCTCAGACCCTCTCCAGTCACTGCCTGTTAAAACACAGACCTTACTCAACCTCCCAGTGCCCTCCAGAGCTTCCAGAGCAGCCCTGGCCATGCACCTCCTCACCCACAGGGCTGACATCTTCACCTCAGAAGCTGGGCCTGTTTCCAGCTGGAGAGAGAGAGAGACTCTCCTCAACTGTTGCATTAAAAAAGTGGCAGCTAGAATTAAACAGGATTGAAGGAGCCTGAAAAGCAAACTGTCTAATGAGCCATATGCAGAGAAGTTGGAGACCTGGAACTGCAGCTAATACTCTTTTACCATCCAAAAGGAGTAAGGACATAGATCAGACACAGCAGATGCACAACACCAGCTTCTGGGTTAAATTACTTTCCCATTGACATGAACAAACATTTAAAAGTGTTTTTTAAGAGAGGAAAATATTTGGTTTTCACTCATGCTGAAAGGCTATTTTAGGAGGAGGAGGGTGGAAGGAAGGGAGGTACATGGCAAAGGGAAGGGTCTTTGTCTTGCAATCAGCCATCTTCCTGTTAGCATCTAGTTTACCTTGGTGCACGCTCATTTGTATCCCTGCAGGAGTTATCTCAATTAAAAATCAGGGAGTTATTCTAGGGCTCTGATCAAATTGTAACTCCAGAACTTTGATTTTTCCAGAACGTACAGTAGGATCACTAAAACAATGTTGATCCACCTGCAACACACATGAAATATATTATTCCCATAACGGAACAAGAAAAAAGCTATTTAGATACCACTCCTACTTATGTCATAGCTGTGTCCATAAAATGAAGCTGTGCCAGCACAGCCCTCTTGTTAAAAGTCTAATTCCTGGTCAGCAGCAGCAGAACCAGGCAGATTTTATTCATTTTGACAGCTTGCCTCCAATTCCACAGATCGAAGCACACGCAGCCATCCCTGAGACACGTTTCAGCTGCACCTTCACCCCACACCAGCTCGTAGAGCCCAGGGGCTGCCTGTAACACAAAGGCATCCTTCTCCCTGCCAGAATGCTACAGGAGACTCTCACCCACTCAGCTCCTCTGAGATCCAATCCCTGCAAGTCCCTGTCAAATCTCCTCTTGACGTAAGGAACACACAACACAGAGAATTAGGAGCAGCGCAGAAATCTTCGTGACCTACCCAAAATAAAAGCACCAGCAGCTAGGTCACTCAGGGATCTTGGCATATTGCATCAATAATTAAGAGATGATTTTCTGGATGAAAAGATATTCTCCAAGGGAGAAGTTATTTAACACTTATGAAGATGAAATAAAGACTCTGAAAAGAGAACAGAGCAACACTCAAGTCTTTGCAAATTCCACAATGCTTAAAAAGCAGAGAGGAAATCATTAATATTTCAAATTCTTTACATTGCTTAACCTGAATCTCTGTTCAATGGTATAAATATGAGTTGCAAATTATTACCTAGCATTTTTGAGAAAAACAACAACAAAAAAAGGGGTATCTAAGCAACTACACTGTGCAGCGTGTCTGGATGCAGCAGCATCTGCGTTGGCACACGAAGGCTGCTATTGCATAACCCTGGATTCAAGCAGGAGCACAGCCAGGGAGCCTCTGCTCCATTGCAGTGACATATCTAGAACAGAAGTGGCTGGTAGGGCTGTAACAGCAGGAGTTTAAACTCTAGATCAGAACAGGAATTGGCAATGAAGTCCCTTCACCTCTAGCTTCCGTTTGGGTAAGGAAAAACCCCTCAAGTGTTTCAGGCAGAACTTCAAAAGGAATTGCTGGGACAGCTTTCTGTGCATGCAGGACACAAAGCGGAGTCTGTGGAGAGCAGAGGGAAAGGAACGCCTGAAGATATTCCCTGGCAAGACACTGCAGAGAGAATCACAAGGTACAGAGCGTCCTCCTTGTCCACATCCACCATCCCTGGGGTGCACAACAGCCTCCCCAGCTGCCCCACTTCTGGCAGGAGGCTGCTGCTGCTAGAGCTGGGACATAACGGTTATAAACTGCTCAGATTCACTCACTTCTTCACAAAGTACACCCAGGTATTAGTCTCATGTGGTTGGAATTAAAGCCAGAGCAATTTTCTTGCCAGACACAAGCTGGTTTATAGGCTCTCACACGCTGTCTCTCTACAGTAGGGCTCTGCCTACACTCTTCCAGCACTCCATGCCTACAGCAATTGGAGATCCAAGGGCATAGGGAGTTTCTGAGGGACCAAAAGCAAGGCAGCAAATATAACACCTCCTCAACAGAGGCTGAAGAAAAAAAAAAGAAAAAGGAACATGAAGCTAGGGAGTAGAACAGGGTTTTCTGGATGAGTCAAATACTAGCAGAACAATGTTGCATAACGAGTGCCCCTTGACTTTTGTTATTTCTCCCAGCCAGCTCCTCCAAAAATCTATTTGTTATTGTTTATTTGGGTATCAGTCCAAATTGCTGTGGGAGGAGAGAAAAGGAGAAGAGGATATGCTGTCAAGCTATTAATTCTAGCACTGTAGTCATTTAGCACTCTCCCACTATTAACAAATCAGTGTCCTGTTTACTGCAATACTCTCTAGAGCCAGCCTGAAAGTTAAATACAAAACCAGATGTTAATTAGACTCTTGCAAAAGTTACTCCAGCACTGCTTCTCCTCAGCCAGGATGAATTCTGCCTTTGCTTATTTACCCACTGCTCTGTCCAGACCAGCAGTGCTGTGTCACGTCTCTTTGGAGCAGGCAGGAGCTGGGGAAGCAGGAGCCCAGCAAGCAGCACACAGCAGAGAGCATCACTCTTGAAATTTAAGCCTCTCTGAAACATTATATTGCAATAAAGGCCAGACTGTGTCAAAAGCTAGGAGCGAGTGTGGCCACCTCCATCCTCCCATTCTCCCAGGACAGAAGTCACTTTTCTACACGAGTGCATCAGCAACAGGAGAAAAGCTGTACTCAGGCAGAATGTTTGGTTATTTCCCCCTCTCAGGAAGGGAGAACCACTGGCAGTGGGTACAGCTTGACCTGTCAAAGGGGGACACACTTCCATACAGCCACTTGCCCTCACTCTGTGCCAAACCTGGCTGTTCCCTGGGGCAGGAATGTTTGAGGCAGAAGCCCACTGGCCAGAACAGCCTTTAACAAAAGGACACAAACACGGTGCCAAAGGCAAAGGAACCACATTAGTCTTGGCACAAGCCTGGATTTGCCTGACCCCAGGAAGTTCAATGGATGTATCAGATTTGTGGTACTTGTCTGTATAATCCCAGCCTCCTTTGTGCCATCTGTTTCCCCTTCGGCAGACTGGCCATTAGAGACTCAATGCTAAAACTCGTGTCTCCTTAGTAACAGGTTTTTGTTGATCTCCCCCACGCCTCCAAATCTTTCTATCAATCCGGTAATCTAGCAGGATTTTCCCTGCAGGGGATACATAACAGCATCAGTGAAAAAAAAAATATATATGGGACGACAGAAACACTTTAAGGCAAGGGTAGAAGGTGTAAAAGGGGAGTGCATGAAGCTACAAAAGTTACAGGTCTATAGAAACCAGATGTTCTCATTATATTGGAGCAAACCACCAACATGCCTTCCCAGTGCCAGGTTTGAGATCTCATCTGAGCACTCAATCCTTCACTAGCTTTTTTCTTAAAGAGTTGCCAATTGTGAACAATTTCCCATCGATGTACAAGTCTTCAGAGAAGACACCCTACATAAACCCTGCATCCTTAAGACCATCTTCTCCAAGATCTCAAAGGTAAAAGCACTGCCAATCTCAACAAACACTGTGCAGGTAAGGAAGGACTGTATTCCCCATCTATAGACTGGCTCTCTTAACCACAGATTTTAAGTCACTGATTGCTGGCTGCTTTTGATTCCTTAATCCCTAAATCCCCACACTCTCTTCTTGAGGTTAATCCAGTTAAAACTCTCCTTTCCCTTTGGCTAGTGCCTTGCATAAATAACCACCTGAAGAGCAGAGCTGCAGAAGCCAATGCTCAGAGTAGGGCACTTCCCAGAACTCTGTCCCACTGCAAGAGACAGTGTGAAGTTCTTGTGGCTGCCTATGCCAGAAAAGGAAATCAAGATTAGCTAGGTAAGGGCGAAAGGCACTCCTTATGGATTGCTTGAATCAGCAGGAATCAATCATCCAGTCCAATCCAAATCCCCTAGTTGCTTTCTGCCTTAAGATAACTAGAAACAGGTTTATGTTATACTAAGATAAAGCAGCCTTAAACCAGAGAAAGCCCTTATGTGAAAACCTCCCCTTTTTGGGAGGAAAGGAGAACTTGCCTTTGAGGTCAGCTCTAAATGAGCTACAATTACAGCCATATAGGCCATGTGGGATTTGGAAAAGCAACACGGATCAGCGAAAGAAAATCACCTCTGTAGACTCTGCCTGGCTGGTCTGGCCCAGGCAGCTCCCTTGGCACTGAGCCCGTGGGCAGGAGAATGAAAGCAGCACTAGGACAGGGAGCCAGCCCTCACCCTCAGCCTGCCAGGAGAGGCCAGTGCCATACACAGTCCAGCACATGCAGACCACGAGGACGGTCTCACTACGCACAAAACAACAGTCTGACCCAGCAACCATGTGTATTTGCTCAGCAGAAAAACAAAACACACCCAGTGAAGGCACAGAGCCATTTGACTCCTATAGTGCAGAGAGAGCCAGGACAAGTGGGTGTGCCCTTTTCTGACAGGTGAGACCCTACCCACTTCCAGTGGCACTTGTGCCCCTGAGAGAGAGCCACGTGTGGCACCATTCTCTGGGCAGGCGGCGAGTGGGTGCAGGAAAGGTCCTTAAGCTGGGACAGGTTTTAGGTCAGTGACACAAATGACCACACGGATGCTGCCCCCGCAGCTCCCACGTGTATCTGTGTGTCTTACTCTCACTGTGAAGCTGGGCTAGATGCTCTGGGGCAGCAGGCACTGCCTGCCAGAGTCAGAACACTGCACACGGGCTCCCTGGTGCGTGCCAAGCTCTCCAAGCATGCACTGCAGCCAGGACTCGGACCATGAGCTCTTTGTGTTCCTGGTCATTCACACCCAAGAGAAAGAGAAATCTGGTTTTGAGGACTGTTTATCACCCTAGTGCTTCCAAGATCCTCAGTCTCAAGAGTAGAGAAAATGAACAGCCCCCTCAGCTTGCTGCCTAGCCAGAGACAGCAAGCAGGACGTGCACTCTGCCTCCCAGGATAAAGCAGTGACAGAGTGAGGAGCAGGGGGCACGAGCACAAAGCAAGGAGCCTGCACAGCTCTGCAGTGCAGCACGGTTCCAGCTCCATTCACGCGGATACGGAAAGCCGCCGCTCAGTCTCTGGTGCATATTTAAATGCTCATTCTGAATGGCCAATTAGTCAGAAGTGGAATGTTTCTGCATTCACGGAGGAGCTATTTTAAGATTACATTATGCTCTCTGCTTCCATTAATAGGTACAAATAAAAAAAAAGGAAAGGCGTTACACCCAGCAATGCATTTGTCTCAGACTGGAGTGCTGCATGTCCAAAGTCCCAGTGCCAGCACAGGGAAGTTGATGAGTTCTGTTATTGACAGGCCACAATCTTCTTCAGAGAATTCTGCTCCAGAGATCACCCAGTCATCAGGCTTGCCAAATCTTGATGGAACCAGTCAAATCTCTGTGTTCATTGGCCACCTCTGCTGCAGGCCTGTCAACCTGCATCTTCTAGAGCTGTGTTAAAGCTCCGTGGAAGTCACCAAACTGAAAGAAGTTGAAGCAGACTAGAGCAGCATCTCACGTGTCCTGCAGCTCCGGAGGAGGCTGACCCAGATACTCTCATTCCAGACACCACTTTCCCTGCTCGTGTTGCTGCCTTCACTCAGCCATAACCACTGCACATCTATACCCCTCCAGTGCCTCTGCATCCCCCTCCAGGCCCTGGAGGACCACAGATATTTGACAAGCTGAAAGTTCACAGGAATTCATTTCAGAGAAAATCGAGAACTCTCGGGTTTTTTAAGGTAACAGAACTCAAATCAGTAAATTCTGTTGAGCTTTCACGAAAAACAAAGGCAGTTTTAGGGAAAATACATCTTTACATTTGGCCAAGACCTACCCCTCCCAATCTCTCCTGCATGTGTTAGGAATGGAGCTGGATCCACAACATCCACACACAATCATCCATCAACTCCTACATCCAGATTTGTTTCTTCCACCCTCTCCAAGCCTGGACTGAGATATCAGGGTTTGATCAGTGTGGTTTTCTGACAGGGGGACTGGAGCAGTTAAGAAGGGAAGCAAGGATACAAACATTTTGCCAAATACCACACAGAAGTTCCATGACAATGCCACAACAGATATTATTTTAATTCCAAAAATCAATAATCTTAACACAAGGCAGATTGAGTAGAGTTAATTTTCTGTCAACAGTTTTGCTTTCACTAACAGGTTTATTCAGATCATTTTGAAGATCAAAACCACAGAATCCAACAGGTACAGGTATAATAAATCTCATTAAAACCAGAGCAGGTCAGCCCTCTGATGAACTTAAGCTGTAGATCCTTCTAATGCTCTTGAAGAAAGCTTGGGTGACCAGCCAAACGAGGATTCCCTCAGCTCACAAATCCACATCTTCTGAGCCAAGTGGAAATACTGCATGAGCTAAGGAAAACAGAGTTTTGTGTGTGGGCTGTTATTTTTTTTTTTAAATAATGTGAAGAGCAAGCAAAAAGTCTCAAATTATGCAGCAAAAATAAGTCAGAGCTGAAAATAAAATCCAACTTGAAGGAAAAAAAGTGATATAAAAACATTGTATTAAACCAATGTTACTTTGATGTTGGATTCAAATCGAAAGAAATGCTTAGCCCACGCAGACATAAAAACTACAAAAAACTCTCATCATATGGGAAGAGTATAAAGTACAGCTCTGCTGAAACATGATTTACACAAATGCAGAGGGAGAAATGCAGAGGACTGAACAGCAGTAGCAACACAAAGACATATATGTATATGTATGTATGTGTATATATAAATGAAAAACAGCATGACATGGTGTCAGGAAAATAAATAGAAGGATGTCCAATGCTGGAAAGTGCTGCTTAAAACAAACCTAATATGAATTCTGACCTTGTGAGTCTTCAGTCCTGGGAGGGCTCTGGACACACACATCACAAGCAGGCACTGGGACAAGGAGCTGGAGACTCACTGACAGCACTTGTAGTGCTCCAAAACTTTGGCCATTGTGGAGAAACCAAAAATTCTTGGCACAGATACAGTAATTTCAACTTTGTTCATTTTACTGCAGTAATAAAGATACTGCTTTAAAGATGCCACAGTTGATATATGCAAAAAATGTGGATCAGAAAGACAGTTTCTAACTTTCTCAGTTAAAGCACACCCACCCACCAAGGATTAAAAAAATCTCTTCCCCCAAGATGTCAAGATATTTCTTTTACCAAAGTATTGGGTGTTCCTGGTTTTTAACAAGGAGAGTAAGAGAAAAATTCAGCTTCTAATGCAGAAAACACTTCTGTGAAACCAGGGAAGAGGCAGAAAATCCTGGGTTGCATTTAACTAGGGAACAAGGTCACAAATTAAGCAGTCTGAGAATTTCTGGTAGCTTAGTCCTGAATTAGCTCCCCCTTTTTTTTT
>VZTB01007449.1:389237-403235 GCA_013397245.1 Thryothorus ludovicianus
TTTTTTTTTTTTTTTTTTTTTTTTTTTTTCTCCCAACCCCCTCCACTACTTAGCTCAAAATCAAGACCAAGTAGAACACATGATACAGCCTGCATTGGTACGGGCAAATACATGGCTGAAGTCACAGGAGCACATTCTTCAGAGCTCATAAACCATCACATGACAAGCATCACAAGAAGTCAATTTACTAAACTCAATTTAAACTTGAAGAAGTTAATAATAATAAAAAAACCCACAATAGGAATGTCTCTTAGAAGAGGAGAAGCTGCACTTGAAAAGACAGTAACAAACAAAGCCAAAATCAGTTCTCGTGTTATTTGAAACTTTTGATTTTTAGTGCTACACATGCAAGCCAGTATTGCTTACAAGTCCCTGATAAATACTTGTAGTTACACAACTCACAGCAAATAAAACAGCTGACCAGCAGCCAGTGAAGATCTTATCAATAAGCCTCTCACAAACATACAAATATTGAATTTTATTGCAAGCATTTGAGCTAAATCTTTTCTGATTCTACATGTCTGAAAACCAGCAGCCTGGTTTGCCATAAAGCTTATAGGTATGAGTGAATTCTTTTCCAACAGGAGGACATGCAAGGCACAATCCTCCTTAGCTGTCACAAAGTATTGACAGCTATCCAGAACACACACAAGCTCTGCTTCCAGCTCCAAGCAGATAAATGGAAATAAAAGCAGATCTGCCTCTTAACAAGATGTCAGTGTACAAACTGATGTTCATGCTTTATCTGTATTGATTTCTATACCAGGACAAAGGAACTTGTTTTTTAATTTCAAGAGCCATTTTCATTGGGAAAGTCTCGAAGTTATACAAACATTTTATCCTGACAATTTAATTAGGGACTGGTCCAGTTCTAGTGCTCAACATCCAGGGATCCTGAAGGCTCTTAACTGTTTAAAAAGGTTGCAGTGATCTGCAGGCCTAGCATCAAACAGATCACTGTAGACTCATCCTTGGGATTAAGTCATCTCTATTTGTGAGCCCTTATGTGATGATCTGTTACAGAGCGTAAGTACTGCATGAAAGCCTCTTCAAGGCCTTCACCACCATCTGTGAATTACATTATTAACAATGGTATGAACTTCCTAAGAGCATCTGCTTCTCTCCCCACCCCCTTCTCAGATCACTGGGAAGAGCTCTTCAGTATCAAAGCAGGCACAGGCAAAGCTGTTTTCCTCTTTTCCATGCTTCCCTATTTCCTCCCACCCTTCAGCAGCAGAGGATAGATGGGGTTCAGCTCTCCATTTCCATGCCTTACATGTTTTTCTGTGCAACCCTTGTGATTGCTAAATAAAGGTGGACAAAAACAACTCCATGATGTGTGTGTACCACAGGCATTTTACTGGGAAAAGCAGAAGTTTATTTCATCATTTTGCAGAGCCAGCATTTGAAGTATGCTGAGAACTGTGCTGAGGCACAACGGGGACAGGACAGTCCCACCCCAGGACTCACTTCCCACCAGCACAATTCCTGACATTAACCAAAACCAGGCAGCAGCCACTCAGCCAGATTCAACAGTTGCTGCTGTAGCAGTAACTTTCTAGATGCAAAGAAGTATTTTGTCATCCCAATTCTTCACCCACCAAGGATGTTTCAGAAGTTTATTCTGAAATCATGCCAGCCTCTTGTAAACAAGAAGGAGGAAGCAGCAGCATCACCCGGGACACTGGAGCACACTCTCCACTGAACTTTGCACAGAGTTCACATCAAACAGCCTCCTTGGCTGCTCTAAGGGATCATTTACTCTTGCAGGAACAGAGCCTTCCTATCTTGTTTTCTACTGCTTGTTCTTCAAACCCAGCTTCTCCTCTTGCTCTCTAAGTAGGGCTTCTCGTTGCCTCAACTCTCTGTGCTCAGCAACAGCAGTTTTTCCATTCTGTTTTGCACAATACCATTCTTTAGTTGCACAACAGTTTGCAATTCAGGCATCGTTACAGCCCCGTAGCACACAACATCTTCCTGTCTTAAGTTAGCACCAGTGTTTCTTGAAAGAAAAGAGCAACATTATGGGCAGCTCCATAAAGTTTAAATTTTCGAGGGAAACAGAATCCAAAACCAACAATCCTGCAACGTGCAGTAACAGGCAGAAAATACTGAGTGGGGGGAGGAAGACAAAACTTTTGTGTTTCTGCACAAATGCACATGAGTGAACCCTTCTAACAAACTTTCTCTTATGCCCATGTTTCAAATAAATAAATAATCAGACACATGTTGACGTGCTCGGACAGTTGCATCTAGAACGTGCTACTACTGTAATTAAAGGTAAATACAAAATTTCTTCACATTTATAAAATAATAGGCAAGGATTTGGGGTCACCATCAGTCCAGTGTTGCCTGAATCCATGCTCTTTGTGTGGGCTGTAAGAGGAAGTCTGCAGTTACTGCTGACCTCAAGCTACAGGAGGGGAGGAAGCCTCCAGGGCCAGTTCTGCCAGGGTTTAATCTAATTATGGTCACTCAGCTTTGTCATCAGGCAGGTCAAGATGAAGATGGACCACTACCCAAACTTCTGGGAAAGCACATGGCTGAGTTTTTATGCAGCCATTGAAAAAAGTCAAGGAAGCTACAAGAAAATTAAGCAAGGCTTATGAGTGATTTTAGACGGATGGATTGACAGCAGAATCTTGTCTTATTCCCTGCAGCTTATTGGGAGGGATTCAGGGAGAAGAAAAGTCAAGAAACTGGCAAGTCTTAGAGCAAATTAGTGGCAATTAGAGATAGGCTCTGCCAAACCCAGGTCCCAGCATAGAGTGGGAGCACACTGTCCTATCAACAGGATCTTTATAACACTGGTACGTGGAACAGTAGCAACTAAAATTGGAATGAATTCTCATCTTTCAAACAGCATGTACAGGTGACCATGTAATCAAATTAATTAATATTTTGCTAAATCAGTGCATTGAATATTACCCAATGAGCTCATTTTTGGAGGCAGTTCAACGCCTCACTTCTAGGACTGATGTCAGTGTCACATGCTTGGAGAGGATCAGTCTGCAGCTGGATATTTTAAAGCCTTCTATTAGGAG
The DNA here is from genome assembly GCA_013397245.1 of Thryothorus ludovicianus. Classification (NCBI taxonomy): domain Eukaryota; kingdom Metazoa; phylum Chordata; class Aves; order Passeriformes; family Certhiidae; genus Thryothorus; species Thryothorus ludovicianus. The sequence goes on from VZTB01007449.1 coordinate 392,282, forward strand.
CATAGAAAAGTCAGCGGATTTCAACAGCATCAACCAATGAATTTCTGTTTTATCACAACAATTTAGTCACCAGACCCCACTGTCAATATCCCTGTGAGAATATCAGGCCATTTCAGACACTTCAAGTCACTAGACGGAAACTGAAGAGCGCAGCAACTGAGTTGTCTCAACAGAGAAAGTTGTGTTTCAACAGAAAAGGAAATCAACAGAAAGACAAGGAAACAGGAAACTGATTCTGACTGGCTCCTTATAAAATAATTAACCTTTGAGAAACTAAACTCAGCAGCTGTAAAAATACATAAACAAACAAACAGTAGCAGAGCAAAGGGTGTTGAGCATCAGTAGCACAAACGCTTCAGGCAGCAACGTTCAACCCTGAGTTCAAATCCCATTCACTCACAGACCAACTGTGATGTCATCTTTTATTCTGACATAATGCAGGATGTCACTGAAGTTCAGTGGCAAGTGTTCATGCAGGATCTGTGAAGTCTCTGCACTTTGATGCTCGCTGCTTGCACTTTGTACCAACAAGCAGGAACAGATTTGCATTACACAAATAAGCCGTGTCATTATTGTGCAACCGCATGCGACTTTTTGGGAGAAAAACAATGCTCAAATACAAGGAGTGCTGTGTGCATCAGGCTGCAGAGTGGGTGGCAGTGATGTTGTCAGAAAGCACTCGGCACCGCTTACCTCCACACCCATTGACTTCAGCAGAAGGCTACATACGAAAAGTCTCTGAAGATGAAGCTGAAGTGCTCCCTAACCCATGGCGCTGTCCATACACTATACTTAAGAAAGAGACAAAACAAAAACCACACAAGTGAAGCAGCATGAAATTGCAGGGTTTGGGTTTTTAGTTTTTAAAGACTCTTACAGTCCCTGTTCCAGTTAAGAAATCTGACTGTAAACCCATCAGTTGTGAGCAAGCCCTTCCCCACACTGCCTGAGCCTTGTCTGGATGAGAACCATGGTGTTTAATTTATGCTGAGAGTGCTCCCAGAAGACCTTGGATGAAAATATGTTAAACCTTCATGGTCAACTCAGCTGTTAAGTTGTTCAGTGAGACTGCCTTAGTTTATTTAGGGGCTGTACCAAACCCCACAGCCCTCACACACAGCACAGGACACAGACCAGTTTTAAGATCCCTGGGAACATCTCTCCATAAAGTTCACAAACTTTGCATCAGTTTCACGGACAGATCCTTTCACCCTCACCCAGGCTACTAATATAATTTGTTTTAAGAACAGAAGAGTCAAAGGCAGGAAGGCCTAAAGCTCCATGAACCTGAAGCCCCACACAGAGGATTGCAGAGCAAGGAGAAGCTCAGGTCCCTCCAGAGGAGGTGGCAGAGACCAGATATTCAGAGTGTGACAGACCCTCCCTGCACTCTGTGAACTCTTGGGTGGATTAATAGGTTTGGTGCACAGGCTGCAGATGGAGTCAGGGAAGGTTTCCATAACCAAGACAAACTCACAGTATTCCTAGCAGTTAACTCCAGAGGCATGTGACTATTTTCAGATTGCAGCTTTTATCCTGGTGGCAGAAAGACGAGACTAAAGGAAATAACAAGATCCTTACATGTCCAAGCCCTTATTTAGCTGCTTGTGGTTCAGCAAGGCATTTCCTCTCATTTTAAGATAAGGCTTATAAATTCAGTGTACCCCAAAGATTTTAAAGTGAGCAGAATGCATCCTTCATTCCAAACTAACCCATATGCAGCCAGAATTCCTCCGTACAGAATTTCAATTTTTTTCAGAGGTTTGAAGCTATTTGGCAGTTGTATGATGTTCGGACTAGCCTGCACATTTCTCTCTTTCTTTTTTTTTTTTAAATTTTCGACTTAATGTAGCATGTACTCTCAGAAAGGTTTACAATGCAGCCTTTTGTAGTTAACTTGCTCCAAGCTGGGCCACTGCCAGGTTGTTATCAATGACATTTTAAGGCAGATGAATGAAGTTCTTATTATGGTGACAAGCAGAATTGTGATATGGCACATGCATACACTGAAAGAAGAGAGCTTGCTATTAGTTTGTCAGGTTAATAAATAAATAGCGATTTAATGAATAAAAGCCTTTTATTAGGAAATAAATGAACAAAATTAATATTTATAAAGCTTTAGTGGTTTAGAGCACCCTTTAAAATAAGATTATTCATTTCAGTCACAGCCACCATCATGAATTAGAGATTCTTGAACACAGCTTCCCCTCCTAATTCTCTTATCATAGCAATGCAAGGCAAAAAGCAAAGCTCTGCCTCCTGAACTGTTCAGGCCAGACTCGGTGTGAGATTGACAATGTTGAAGGCCCGTGACAGCAAACATTCCTGTTACATCTTCAAGGCTGCAGCTAAAGACTGCACCTGTTGGAAGAACTGTTGGTTCCTTATCACAGCAGGAAGTTCTCACGTTTTACACAGCGTGCTTCCACACCACACAGAGCACTGAACCTGTGCCAAGCCACGAAGAGCAACGCTGCACGTCAGACAAACCATCAGCACTCAGCCGGGAAATCGCTCCCCATCTGCCCCCAGAAAAGAGCCTGAACTAAAACCCTGATGGTTATCTCTCACCCTTCAGGGCTCTTCAGCATCTCCCACAGCACACACAGAGAATGTTCACCACCAAAGTGAAGTTTAAGGAGAGTGAGCAATGTCCAGGATGTCCCACTTCCCAGCAAGCAAATGAAATTCTGACACACACACAGATCACTTCTCACCTCAAGCTGTCTCTGTCATGTACTCCCTTTGGCTCAAGGCATTCTGTGCTCATCTGTCCTCAAATCAAACTTGCAAGTTTAAATTTTAAACAAGCTGAGTAATTTTGGGTTGGGTTTTGTGGGGCTGTTTGTAGGGAGGGGGGCTGTTTAGATTTGGTTTTGTTGGGATTTTATTACTTTACTTTTTAAATGGGGCACTTCTCAAATTCAGGACCAAGATGCGAGCAAGCGTTCAAGCTTAAAAATTTATTTTGGCTCATGCCATCTTCTCAAATACTAAAAAAAACCTGTTCTCAAACTTTTCCCTTCTTCCCAAGGCAAAGTCAAATTTGAACTTTCTCAGTCATAAAAGAGGCAGATAGAAACTGCCCCAAAATAACTGTCTCAGCCATGTATGGTCAACATGAGCAGATATAAGTTAAACAGAGCTTCTTCCCCACCAGAGCAGTTTCTGGTTTATGTGTAAAGGAGAAAAATTCCACTTCAGGGACCAGAAGTGTGGGTTGCAGAAGCATGTGGCACAGTTGTTATCTTTGCAGCGTGAAGCACAAGTGGAAACCAGAGATCTGTAAAGTGTATGTGAAAAATATTCACTTCACCCACTGAGACTGTGCAAACTCTATTCCAGTCGTACTATAAACGTTAACTCGTAATACCTCCCTTGCCTTAAAGTATCCTACAACTATGCCCAACTTTTGGGAAGGGGGTTGAAAATATGCTCTGCTCATATTGGTTTTTCTGATAATCTCTTATTTGAGATGCAGGAGCAGAGCAGAAGCTGCACAGAAGGACAATTCCCTCCCTGCACCAAGGCAGCCACACAGCAAAGTGCTGAGGGATGCAGTGGCAGGCAAACACTAAAAGCAAGAGATAATATATTAATATTTGATTCCCATGTGCAACTGTACTGACAAGTTTATGCAATATTAAACTCAACCCACACTACAGGGGTAGCTGCTGTCTCAAGATTCATTAAGAGGTGGAATTCAGGCTTATACATTCTATTAACTGCTGCTGAACCAAAATACCATCAAGGAGGAAGAAACACCACAAAGAACAAAACAGTCTAAGTTGTCCTGTCTCACTTCACTTTTTGAAGCCACAAGTTTGCAACTCAGCTGAGAAAAAACCAGAGCAAACTCCCAGTAATGAAACTCACTAGATGTTACATAAGAAAAATATTTTTTCAGAAAGTGAATTAAATCGTGGTCACCCATTCTGCAGTGTTAAAGGGCAAAGGGCAGGGCTGTGATTTCAAAGTTTGCACTTCACTCATCAGACAATACAGCAAGCATCTAGGCAGCTGTTTCCTACCACATGTTGAAGCACTGTATTTAAATGCAGTGGTTACAGCATCTCTGAAGAACATGCCCAGAGCTGTTTGTCTTTAAACTATTTAAAACTGTTGAGGAGGACTGCAGAAAGGAAAAGAAAAACAGAAAGACAACAACAGAAATGAAGAAAACCAAAAAAAGAATCAATCCTTATTGCAGAAACACCTTTATCTCATCACCTAGCACTTCCTCTTGTACCTAGGTTTAGCTCCTGTCTGTAGGTGAGAGAGCTGAGTCACTTCCCTGCCTGCCCCACAGCTAAATTTCCAGAGTGACACCCTGTTTCCTATTGAAGATGCTCCAGAACTCAGAACTACTGCAAGGGAACAGCAGGCTCCAAAGGATACCTGCTACTGTCCAGGAAGCTCACAGACATCAGCTGACTCTCTGCAGCCCATTCAGGAGCTTCAGAGACCTGTGGGAAACTCCATTTTTAGACTGACTGAGTGAAAGGGTTGGTCCTGCACCACTCAGAAGAGTCTGACTACCAACAGCTCCTTTGGAAAGCAAAGCATTTTACACATGCAAGGCACATGCCCTATCCCTCCCTCTCATCTTCCTGTAAAAAGGGTAGAGATGAAAAGCACGACATGTTTTGTTTCAGGGTTTATTTCTGAAGAATCCTAATGTACACATTTCTCAGATGTCAGCTGATGAAGCTAAACCAAGCCAGTTGAACAAGTCTTAAAAAAAATCTTGCTTCAGTTTTAATTATGATAGTTCTGTATATCAAAACAGAAGGGACATGGTAGCAGCCAGTGAGAACAGGACAGCCACAGCTCCCTGGGACAGGACTGGCTTTCCACATTAAAATTCACTTTTCGGATATTTAATTCAGTTACAAGTTGCAGTCCAAATCCTGAGACAACATCTCTGGAATTTCCTTCTCCAAGATGTCCTGTGCTTCTCCATTGGCAGAGCAGTGGAATGCTCAAGCATCAAAGCCACCTCCTGGGCTCTGGTATGAGCTCAGCACAGGGACAGTATGATCTCTGATAAAACACTTCTTTCAAAACAGATCAGATGAAATTCTCTAATGTCTTTGATTACTTCAACACAAGAATTTTACACTGTGGCCTGACGTTCCCCAGTAATTCCACCCGGAAACAGCCCCCACCAAAGCAGTAACTTCATCATTTCCACGAAGCCTCAGTTTAGGAGTCTCTTGGGAGCAGGAGCACCCAAGAGCAGCGAGGAGCCACAAGCACAAGGTGTTTCAGCGAGTGCCAGGGGCGTTCCATTTTCCGGGGCCATAAGGAGTTCACGTCACGGGGCATTTGCCAGGAGTTTCACGATCACCGGCATGCACAGCAAGGGTGCGTCTCACCATGGAAGCAACAAGCTGTTAAAGCGTGTGACTCATCTCACAGCAACGTCTGCTGCCTTCCAGAGCAGCCTGCAATGAGCAACGCTGATAAGATGCATATTCAGAGGAATTCTATTTGGGCAAAAAGGTATTGACACGTTCAAACCCCTATATACAGAAACCTGCCCAAATGCTGACTGAAACACATGAACACACACACTGCAATATTGCAGCATTGTGATAAGACATTTTGCAGATGGTTGGGTTGATAGTAATTTAATCAATTTATAAGGCCCAACTCAGAAATGCAAAAATGTCTTTTAGCCCTCATAATTTTTTATCCTTTTAAACAGAGTGCTCCAGAGGAACAGCTTCCAGCTAAAAGGTAAGAAACAGTGTGTGCCTTGCTTAAATCACTGACTGCTTCCAATGGGTATCACCTCCTTCTTCTCCTTCCAAGATTCCCCTTTTATGCAAAAGAGATGAGCTTCATTGTCACTACCTAATAATCAAATTAAAAGGACGCTCAGGCAAATCAATGGCACAGAGTGGAGATATTTTTAATTCAGAGGCTGAACTAAGCAACTGGAACACCTGGAGCAGGCATAAAAGCGGCCTAAGTGTTTTTGAGTGGCAGGGCCAGTTCACATGAAGGCAGCACTGGTCACAAACCAGCAGCTCCTTTTGTACTCCTTGCTAATGGCATCAGCAACAGTCAGACAGCAGAGAGCCCCCTCAGCTTCAGCTGGTCCTGGGAGGATGTGGTTTGTTGTGACTGAAGAATGAAACCTTGAGCTGCAAGCTGTGATCAGGGAGCAGCTACACTGAGCTAAGCTGCCCAAAAGCTATTTTTTTTTTCTTTTTCATTTCCCAAGACAGAAGAATTGCAGCTTTAGATCTTTCAGGATTTTTTCCAGTAACTGGAAATCCTCAGGCATTACCCCTGCATAAAGGCAGCTCTCTTACAGTAAAATATTTCCAGCAGACTGCTTTGTGGATGGCAGTCTCCGCTCAAAATAGCATTTTCCACTTAAATAAACATGTCATTGGCTCCCAGAATGACTGTAGATGCTACTGTACCCTGCCCTTTTCAACTTATTTTCATTTCTTCAACAGCAAGGATCAATACTGCTCAGATAATGACTCATTACAGCATCACAAGTTCCTTTTCAAAACACAAGGATTTATGTGCCACTGGAACTCAGGAAGTGAAAACTGAAATCAAGCTATCATTGACACATGCTACAAAAGGAGTTAGATCACTTAAAAAACATAAAGGTTTTTTCATGCACTCTGCAAGTTTTAAGAATGTTTCTCTGTGGTTCTCAGTGAGGCTCCAATTCCACTGTCATCATCCTCCTTCTCAGCTGCAAATACTGTTCCCACCTCTAAGGGGACACTGCATTTCATGCAGATCCTAGAGGAAACCTGCTAAGTGTGCATACAACAGGCAGCAGATATTCCAGAGAAGGACAGATCTTGTCCCAGTTTAACCACCAAACTGCTTTAGGAACAGGAGAGTCTCATCACACATGAATGCATTTACACACACAAAAATTATCTGTGCTCCAACAGCCTGGCCTGGTCCAGCTGGAGAGAAATCATCTTTTAACAACACAGCATCACACCCAGCAAGAGCTGGAGGCCTCCTGGTTCCCCCACAGGGCTTTCAGCAGAAGTTTTAAAGACAGGAAGTTACAGATCATCTCACGGAAACTGTTTTATCTCCCAAATGGTGACAGCTGGTACCAGAGGAAACAGGCACCTGTGGGGCACTACAAGGTTTGCCTAAAGCAGGAATCAGCTCATTCTTCTGGGCCACTGCCTCCAAAAACTTCAGTTTTCAGAGTGAGCTCTGGCTATACCTGAAAGACATCAGCTGGAGAAAACCAAGAAACAAAAGATGAACTTTAATGATCAGAGCATCTTTAAATATTAGGCATTCCTAACTTTACTACATATTTCATAAGCTTCTGATTGCCCTGTTATATTGTAATTCCCTCCAAAAATTAACTCTATAACCTTATCCAGGCAGTGGCAATCAAAATCGTAATTTATTTTAAAAAAAAAAAGGAAAATAGAAAAATAATTTCTCCATGAGATAGACTGGATTTACCAATGATTAAGTAAACTCACAATTACCACATTGTTTAACAGCAATTACAGGACTGGGGATAGAGAAATGTTACATTTAGCTTCCCCATAAGGAAGTGGGGAAAATATTTCCTGTATGTTCTACCAGCAAGAAGCTTCCAAGCACAACATGACAGACACTCCCAAACACATTTCCAGGACTCTACTTCCTGCTCAAGCTGTTCTCCTAGGATTAAGGAGGGAAAGTCCAATGGTTTGGGTTTTAATTTGCTTTGGCATATTTTTTTTCCCAAACTGTGCATTTTAGAACAATATATACCCAGTGAATCCTCTCTTTTGGGGTCAGTCGGTCCCTTCCAATCAAAGCATATTGTCTCCCTCAGGGTATGGAAGACAAGTGAACTGTGAGAGCAGACAGGGCCAGACTGCCTGCCCAGCTTCTTCACTTCTCAGAAAGAGATATAATAAACAAAAGGAAAATAGCACTTTCCAGAAATAATAGATACAATTTTTTTGGTAACTGTGCATCAAAAAATACTTTAAAAGGCCAAGTTCCAATAGATTATTTCCAATACAGGTAATTATTGGCCAAGAATTGTGTTGAACAACAATACATCAGCATTAGCACCAAGGACCACGTGGCATCTTTGTATTTTACTGTAGCATGGTCCTGTCTGCCACCACTTTCTGCTAACATGGCACATCAGAGCTGTTCTGCTGTAAGGATTGAAGATTGCAGTCTTATTTCTCAAGAGTGACTGCATAACCAAAGGCCAAAACAAACAGCCAAAGTCTGGACAGACAATTAAAGGAATTTTACAAGTCATCAAGCAACCAGAGGGCTGTAAATATATAATCAACACTTTGCATGAACTGCCCTGAAATGAATGCTCATGAGATGCTCTGTGGCAATGAGAACAAGATAAAAACCTATAAATAAAAGCCATCCAATTTCAGAGCGATTCAGATCAGCTATTCCCCTGAATCCAGAAGAGCCAATTATAACAGTTTATAGAGCAAACTTAATACAAAAAACTCCAGTTTGAGGACACCAATTTCACCCTTTCTCCTTGTCTGAGAAGTTTATCTGTCAAGCAAGAAGACATCATGCAATTTAAAAAGAGAATCCATTTCTGTCCTCAAAATTCTTAGTGACCTAGAAACTGAATTAGACAGAGCCATATGCTTGCACACTGACATGCTTCTCCCTTGCCCACAAGTTGAAGCAGCTAAGTTCCAGCAGTTACCAGATAATCTTTGCTCAGAAACACCAAGGACTGACCCTTATACTACCGATAAAATTATTGTGCAAGATGAGCTTTCACTTAAAGAGGTAACCTGGAGACAGTCAAAGGAAGCTACCAGCAGTTTACAACAGACTGGTTGAAACAATTTGATTTAAAACTGAAAGAAACAAGTCCTCCTGCTGCAGTTGACAGGGATCCATGAGAATGGCAAGCATGGCAGGCTTAGGACCGAAGCCTTCCTAAGGACTAAAAATGCATCTGCCCTGCTCACAAACTCTCAGCAGCTGATGAAGGAGAATGGCTTGAAATGACACTAAAGTTTTGATTGAGATACAAGAAGTTTGTGGCAAAGGAGGAACACACACGAGCTCTGAGAAAAGGAGGGAGAAACAACCCACCCCAGATATCTAAGAGGCTAAAAGGGCAGCCCAATCTTGAAATGTCGTTAGGGAGTTGCAACAGGAAATGCAGAAGTAACAATAGCAGTTAATATCATGATGAAGATCAAATTCACTTTATCAAGTTCACTTTATACTGCAAGAGAAGTTTGAGAAAGCAGAAGTAATTACGAGGCCCAAAACCAGGCCAGGAATGTGCAACACACTTATTTCTAGTACAGAATACACCTCCATATCATGGCATGGGAGAAAGAAAATATAGACCCACAAACCCAAGGCTGCATCCTCTGGATTTATCAGGCTCCACAGGAAGTTGTTCTAATATTTAACAACTAAGTAGTATCCAAATATAAGCACAGTTTCAATTTAATTTAATTGGTTGGGAAACAGCCTGGCTGTTGCAGATGGAAAAGCTTTAGAGAATACAACTAATTGTTCATATATATATAAAATATTTAACAAAGGGAGGGCCTATGCATCCAAGTGGGAGAGAGAAGGAAGATGCATCCAAGTGGGAGAAAGAAGGAAGATGCCAAGAGAGACCTATCTCTTCTCACTAGATGCATTCAATGCTATAAATGCATGGGAAAAGGAATAGTGGAAAGGGTAAAAAAGTCAGAGGGGGAAGAAATCTCTAAAGTAATGCAGCACATTAATATTTATAGCAGGTAAGTATAAGTGAAATTAATCTGTGTTGCTAAGTAAACATACCTTAGGAGAGACATGGGAATGAAAGAGGAGGGAAAAAGAGGCAAGTGTTCTGACAGCTAAAATGCCATTGGGGCAGGCAGGACCTGTCAAGTAGATGATCTAGTTTCAGAAGAGGTTACCTAACATAACAAGAAATATTTTCAGAGTAGCTGGCTTTTTCATTCCCCCCCCACTGGGGATGGAAGCAACTGGGATTTCAACTATTCTCTTCCTCCAAACATTCACAAACCAGGCGTAACAGCAGTGTGCTAACGCATGAGGTTTTTTAAGGATAAATGCTAACTTAGAACTAAGCGTACGGAACTGAAAGCAAAGCTATTTTCGTTCTCATCCTTGACTAAACCAGAAACGGCACACAGGGGTTAGGCAGCACCTTAAGGGGTTAACATGCAGGGAGGTTTATAATGAAGTACAAACAACAAACAAAACAACAGCCTGTCCCAAGTTTAGAGCATGGAAAGGCAGAAGCCTCCAGAGCCGCCTGCCCAACCCAGGGCAGCGATGGGAACATCTGTCCTGCTGCACATCCCACTCAGGGATTTGGAATCTGGCCGCTCTGTGTCTCTCCCGGGCTTGACACAGCCCTGTGAAGATTACATGCACCGTTCTAAAGAAAGGGGGAGAAAACCTCGTTAGGTGCCCGCAGAGGCAGAGCCGGGCACCGGGGATACCCAGAGGTGCTGTCAGATGAGATCAGCTGAGCACGGCCGGAGCCCCAACCTTGTCAGGTCGCTTCCACACCCGCTTCCCGCCTCTCCCACCGCATACAACCAACACAGAATAAACCGGGCGGATTTATGGACACAACCCCACGCCGCCCCATCCTTCACAGAGGGGCTGGGTATGACCGGGGGACCCTGTGACACCGTAAGGGCCAGGAGGGAGATACCCTGCCCCAGCCCGGGCCTGCTGAGGGGCACCGGGACCCCCGCCCCTCCTGTCGGCTGTCAGCAGGCCACAGCCCAGGGGTGTGCGAGCCCCGTCCCCGGGCACCGCGGGCCCGCATCGCCCCCGGCCCGGGGCCCGGACACCGGCGGCACCGGGGGGTGAGGCGGAGGGGGTGCGGCGCATGCGCAGCACCGCGCGCCGGACCCCCCAACGGCCGCCGCGCTGCCCTCAGCGCCCGCCGGGACTCACCGAGGCGCAT
>VZTB01007449.1:403251-439240 GCA_013397245.1 Thryothorus ludovicianus
GGCCGGCCGGGCACAATGAGGCGCCAGCGCGCACGCGCCGGCTGTCAGCGCGCGCGCGGCGCCGCCCCCTGGCGGCCGCTCCGAGTTAACCCCCGCGGCGCCGGCGGCTCCTGAGGGGTCGCGGCACCCCCGGTCCCGGTCACTGAGAGGGCTGCGATGGGCTGGAAGGGCTCGACATCTTCACCCTGTCCATGACAGGGCTGCGATGGGCTGGAAGGGCTCGACATCCTCACCCCTGTCCGTGAGGGGGCTGCGATGGTCTGGGGAGGCTCGACATCCTCACCCCTGTTCCTGAGGGGGCTGCGATGGGCTGAGGGCTCGACATCCTCACCCTGTCCCTGAGGGGGCTGCGATGGACAGGAGGGACCGACATCCTCACCCCTGTCCATGAGGGGGCTGAAGCGGGCTGGAGGGGCTCGATATCTTCACCCCCTCCCTGAGGGGCTTGTGGTGCCCCGGCATTGTCGCCCTGGTTGCTGAAGAGGTTTCGGCGTCGCCCCTCGGGTCCCTCAGCCTCCTTGGTGGCTTTTGTTAATGTATGTCGGCAGGGCACCCTCAGTGTGCCCCCTGGCTGGTGGTGGTTTGTGGAATCTCATCCTGCTGGGAGCTGTGATAGTCGGTATGGCAACCCCTGGTGAACGTTGGCATTAATGGTCATAGAACTATAACGTAGCTTTTCCTTGGGTTAGGCAGGAATACTTACTTAATGAAAGCAGTATATAACACCTCTTCATACATCAATGCACACGCCGAAACACCAAAAACCGTGTCTCATGATTACATCTTAAGCATTCAAACATTCCCAGATGCAGAAGTGTTTGGCATTTGGGGGTCTGGAACAAAGGATCAAGTGCTACTAAACTCTTTATTTGCTTTGCAGTTTCCATCTGGTGCCACCAAATTCATGGGAAGGAAGTAATTTGGATCAAGACTCTACAAAATTCATGGGAAGGAGATGCCTGGGATCAAGAATTGTCTTGTTGTTGAATGACAGCATTCCATATGATAACCAGAAGCTGTTCTACACATTAAACAGAGCAAACTCTGTCAGGTGGGTGTATCAACCCATAGATTCCATTTAGTCCTTTTTCCCTGTAAGTTTAAGAACTGGAGAAGCCACATGGTCTCTCTTTCGGTCATTCCCCGGTTAAAATAATGATCAGGGAGGCAGCTGTGTCTGAGCTTGGCTGCAATGGAGAAGTCAGGCTGCTAATGAGGCATTTTGCCTCCTGGTGGACAGGAGAGGGTGGAGGACAGACTCCCTAAATGGGACTAAACTGAGTTTAGAGTGGGCTGCGCAGCAAGCCAGGGTCTTGAACATGCAAATATAGGGCTGCTTTCAGGCCCATAGCTCATGTTCAGATATGTCTGCATTGGCAGAGAGGATTGATAGAAGACTAAAATTTCCAGAGTATTTTGGCAGTTCCCTCATCTGAGGCTGATGCTTCATTCTGGATTTTGATCAAGTCATGCAGAGATTACTATCAAGAAATTATTATTTAAACCAGGTTCCAAAGTAGACTTTTGTGTAATTTTCATATACCCTGTAGCTCTTCCAGGTATTTGAACAGCAAACACTTTTAAAAAACATTTACCACAGGTAAACAATGGAGTTGCTATCTACAGTTCACTAAAAGTCCGACATATCAGTTATTAGCTACAGCAACCACAAATTGTGATAGTTCTCCAGCCTCTAGAAAGGTGTAATTTGCATGTGCAGTGTTTTTTTAGCAGCAGAATTTAAATGTGGAGGAGGAAGCTATAAGGCAGATGTACTGGGATTGAAAAGAGCAATTAGAGGGCAGGCTGTGGTCACAACATCAGGGTTGGTACAAAAAACAGACTGGGAGCCTGTGGCCTTATTCCTTCCTGTGCTGGCAGCACTGTGGTCAGCACCTGCTGCTTCAGCCCAGAGTAGCATTTAAAAGAAGTGGAGCTGTACAAGAGCTGGTTTTGTACACATTTCCAAAACTGACTATTTAATACACTGCAAACATTTCCCTGGCTAACACAACTTATTATTACTACATGTTAGGGCTTTTATTGCATAATCTTGGCATCAGCTGCAAAAGACAACAGAGTGCTCCCAAAATGTATCTTACACAGAAAAAACCAAAAAGATAGAAGAGGCAATTCCAGCAAAACATCTGTGATGACATATTCAGCCCATTATTTTGTCAACAGTGCAACTATTTGGTGGCATAATAAAAGGATACACTTTGCTTAGCAAAAACATTGAGGGATAACAGCCAAGTTAGATAGGGTACAATTAAAGGTTTGTTTAACCCATGGGATTCCACTTCCAGAAAAATAAAAATAGAGCTGTTTTGATCCATCCTTCTAAATTCTAGTTGTGTATTCTTGATTTGGGGTTTAAAAAAAAATCGCTTTTTTTTTTTAATTTATGTTTCATTCTCAAAAAGTTTTGTAAGTTAATCATAATAGCAACAGAATTCTGAATTGCAAAGGGGAAAAACCAAGCCCACCTGGGAGAAGAGATAACAGGAATTAATCATGAGCAAACTGCTTTGAGGAAAAAGTGCACAATCCAGTTTAAAGCCTCATTTTAAATTACTCCTGTGCACTAATTTTCTGCTTCATTTTGTTAACATAATTGATGCTAGACTTCTACACATCTTGGAAATGCATTGCAATGAGCATATTTCCTTCTGATGGGTTTCTTCAAATAAATAGCAAAGAAATGATAATTTATTACAGTGTATTTTTCACATGAAAGTTGACCTCCTCTATTTCAAGGTTTCTTACAGGCTATCCCATGAAATGGACACTAATAGAGGGCAGGGCACCTTGCAGCTGTTCCAGTGAGAAATACCATAGATAAAGTCACAGTTCAGTTTTCCTGCAGGTAGGCAATCCAAAGGTTTTGCCACTTCCAGTATAAAGTGCAAAGAAAGAAACAGCATTGGATAAATCTCATTTCCTGGCAGAAATTGCCATAAGTTTCTCAGTTGGAAGTCGTGCCTAACCCAAGGGAATTGCTGAACAGGCACCTGATTTACATTCATGTAAATGAGTGCAGAATGCCTGTCGTAGATGTGTTTGTCTTTTGCTTTCTCTTTTCTCTGTTATATTATTCTTCAAAGAATATAGGAGAGATTATGAAAGGGGATTCATCAAATTCCTTTAGATTCAGGTTTAAAAGCAGTCTGACAAAATGGCACCCTGCACTCCCCCCTCGTTAGTGCCTGTGTGCCTTTCCTGCAAGGCTGCTTCAAAGCAGCACAAGAAAGAAAGAAAGCTGAAAGTGTTTAAATTGAGTTTGTAATTAATTTCTTTTTATGTCTGAGATCCTCACATCTGGTTAACACAATCCTCCCTTCAGCTGATAATGGACTTGAGATAGTTCTGGACTTTGTGAACCTTGAATTTGAAGGTAACCTGTCACTGGCACCTGTGGATTCTCTCTGTAGTTGTGCCTTTAATGTTCTCTGTTGCTATTCATAGTCCTTTTTTGATTTTATTTTATTTTCAGTCATGTGATGCAATGTTCTAAGTTGAGTACAGAAGAGTCTGTTGGGCTGTGCCAAAGCCAAAAGAACCTACAGCAATTCTGATCGTGGAAAGACATAGCAACCTTTGGGATTATTGCTTAGCAACTGCAAACACACAGAGGAGTAAAACTCACAGCCCAGCTCCACAGCAGGTCTGAGAAATCCCTAATTCACTTCAAGATTTTTAATGGTTGAGAACAGATGGGCATATATTAAATCCCTGTTGAAGTGCAAAGCCACTTTGAATGCAGGAGGAATAAGATCTATTTTGATACCTGCTCAAAAGGTAAGAAAAACAGTTCTTCAAAGCTTCAGAAAGCAAAGGAGAAAATATTTTTAAATTTTAATTGTATTGAAAAGATCATGTGTGAGAAGGGTATTGGACTTTTTGTGATGAGATAAATATGCTCTATGAAACACATGAGGGAAAGGCAAAATTATTTCTCAGCAATATAATGTCAAAGAGATTGAACTTTGGTTTTGAAAGGACTTTTATAACTCAAACATCTCTAAAATATTTACCTAAACAAACTTTAGTCTTTCCTGGCTTTATTCCACCCATCAAAATTCTCTAACAGAATAACAATGAAACCATAAGAATATTGTTTATGAGCAGATTTGGGTTTTGTACAGAAAACACCAAGATAATCTTTTTGTACCTGCAGGGATTCCAGCAAGAATATTTTTCTCACAGAAAAGGAGCCAGGGAAGTGGCATCCTACTAAATAATGGAAAGCTTATCTTGCCTTCAGCTTGAACAAAGGCTTACAGGAAACTTTATATCACACTTCAAATTTCCTGGGTGTTTCTAGAGCTTCCCTCTGTGCTCCATGCTTGCTGTTATTTGGGCTCCATTTGGGAGTGCCATAGGCCCTGAGAGCTCTCAATATTATTGTAAAATCATCAACTCATAGAATCATTAAGTTTGAAAAAGACCTCCAAGATCATTGAATCCAACATTTGACTGAACACCATGTTGTCAATGTGACCATGGCTCTGAGTGCCTTGTCCAGTTGTTTCTTGAACATTTCCAGGGATGGTGACTCCATCCCTTCCAATGCCTGACCACACTTTCAGTGGAGAAATTCTTCCTTATGGTCCAAATTCTCAACTAATGAAAATCAGCACTGAAGGTTATGAGGAGCCAATGGAGTCTTATCCATTGTGTGTCTGTAATCCTCCACAAATCCCAAGTTTCATGTCCTGATTGCAGCATTCCTTTGTTGTTTATTTTTCTGTTTGTTCTTCCATAGCCTCTTAGTCTTCTTCATCTGTACTGCATTAAAGCACTGGGCACAGGTCTCCATGCTCTGCTTCCATTCCTGGAGTTACGTGGATGCCATGGAGTTGAGACAGAGCAGTCACACTGCTTGTTTCATGTTTTGTTTGGGTCAGAGACATGGAGATCCTTTATAAACATTTACTAATCCTCAAAACCATCCTAACAAAAGGTTGAGAGCAGTGTAGAAAACATATTCATCATCTTTCAGAACCAGCCACCTCATAAAGCAGAGTGCAGTTGTCACTTTAACATTGCACAGAAACTGCAGAGGGTTTC
Organism: Thryothorus ludovicianus; assembly: GCA_013397245.1. Lineage (NCBI taxonomy): Eukaryota > Metazoa > Chordata > Aves > Passeriformes > Certhiidae > Thryothorus > Thryothorus ludovicianus. Next base: position 408,322 of record VZTB01007449.1, read on the forward strand.
ATGAAGGATGTTTAAGAAATAACATAAGTATTTGAAATTACAAGAACAGTTTATTTTGGCACAACAAAACCAGCTGATTTGGAATGTGACCAGAACATTTGGTTAACACTCTGCTTTGAACCAAGGAGTTTGGTTTTCCAGCTTTTTGAAAGGAACTCACCTAAGCAAGGAACAATTCCACAGGGTGGACAGGTTTCCCTTTCTTCCATTGTAAATCCAGTCTCCTTTCCAGCTCATGTCCTTTGGTGGCAAAACCAGCTACCAACCTAAAACCCTCTCTGTGGGTCAGGCAGGCAGCTTGAGCCAGAAATCAATCCCATTCCCAGCAGGAATGGACCTCTGGAAAAAATTTACTAGAATATGCCAACAAGGCCATTGAGAAATTTTATGCTGTGATGCATCCCACCCATCAAGGCAGTATTTGTACTCCAACAGCGTTAATGAACCAGAAGGTCAACATATTCATAATTAAATTTGTGTGCCAGGAGGGCTGTAGATCACATTTATGCATTTCCTGGAAGGCTGAACAGCTTCAGAACAGCTACAAATGCTTTAACAGGAAGAGAATACATATCAAAAGCAGTGCTATTGCTATGGATACTGAAAGTCCTCAGTGAAAAGTGCTTTTAAATAAAAACTTGAAGAGGGTAAAGTGGCAACAAGTTCAGAGTGGAGTTTCATCTCTAGTTTGGAACGGTGTTATTTTTTAATATCACCCTTCCCTTGCAGTTGTTTAGCACTGATCTGGGGGATTTGCAGTGTGCTGCTGATTTTTCATGCTTTGAATCAAGTAGTAGCCAGTCTTCTCCTCCATACTGTGTGTGTAAATCCCATTCCAGATGCAGGCAGTTATACATGGAGACATAAGAACATTTTTTAATTTATGGCTTGTGAGGAGCTCAGTTTCTTCCTGATATTCCTCAGAATGAACATTTTGAGCAGTGAAGTTCTTGAAATTGTAAAGGGATTATTTTACAGAGTGATCTACAGCATAAAGTGCTTGTGAACAATTTAATCACAGAATTCATAGCATAGGTTTCTCCTTTCTGTAGAAGCTCTGCTGACCCATGCACCTGTGTCCTTGTTACCTTAACAAAATGTCCAGAGCAAAAAATAGTTGCCACAGTTGAAGTTAAGTATTTTGTGGGACAAGCTTCCTCACTGTTCTTCACAGCCTGAGAAAAGCTGAAGCAGAGGAAGCACGTAGAAGAATCTTGCTCCTGGGTATCTGGAATTTTCCATTACTTGCTTCCTTTGTCTCATATCCATTGGATTTCCTGGAGGCAGGGAATGGACCTAAACAGAAATAATGTGATGGGGTAAGAGGATTCCACTGGTTGGAACTGGGGGACAAGTTCCAAGCACTATTAACTGCTTGGTTTCTGAATCTCTAAGTGACCTGGAATTAATCATTCCTCTTTTGTGTCTCAGTTTCTTCTGCCCTAAGAAAGGAACACACTAATTTAGTTGCTCTGTCTCCAAGGGCTGTTGTGATACATAATTAATCTTTATAAATCATTTACTGATCTTTGAAGTAAAGGGTCTGTATTTATTTAAGAGTACAAAGCAGCAGTAACAGAATAAAAGAAGGAACATAGAAAAAATATTAGTTAATGCCTAACAATAGGCTCTACTCCTGTGTCACCTGTTAGGGCACTGCTGCATCTTTTAGCATTATATAACAGCTGCTTTTTTTCTGTGTCACAGTGATTGAAGTATGGCTGCTCAGCCAGAAGAATCAGCCCAATCTGCAGATCTACAGGATCCTGAACTTGGACATAAGGATAGGACTGCAACAGAGAAGGAAAGCAATCAGAGGGGTGATGAGCTGCCATGTCCTAGTAACTACACTTCATGGAAAGAGTGTTTTCATGAAAAGGTACAGCAAAGGTGTCTGAGTCTGCAGGAGACAAAGATGAGGTTGGTTCAAGCACAAAAGGCAGAAGAAGCAAAGGTGAGGAGGAGAGAACCCGGGGACAGGCTGGCCAGAGAGTGGTACAATGAGGAGAAGGAGACACTCGATACTCGCCTCTATTTGCTCGACAACCTCCTCCCTACATTAGTCCCAGGAGTAGAAAATTTGTTAATGGAAGTGGAAAGAAACCATGTGCTTGTATCAGACCAAGACCCAAGCAGATTTAACTGCATTAATTATCTTGGAGAATACCTGATGAGGCATAACCCTCAGTATAGTGTTCCTCCAAAACCAGGCCCGTACCTGAGAGAAATGGAGGCGGTCTCGGAGGAGCTCAAATCTTTGAAGCAAGGTACAACATCCCAGAGGTGAGAGCACTGACAGTGTGGCTGGTCACAAGGCCAGAGCTGGTGTCTTGGTCTCTGTTTTACTAAAAGAATGGTGTCCCTGCAGCCTGGCTGGCAGAATCTGGAGCAAAACACACTTTGTGGAGTGCAGTGCCAGGGATGGTATTTGTCTCATAAAAACCTGAGAGGCAGGACAAATGCCAGAACATGGCACACAAAATGAAATGCTAGTTATTCCTGTTTGAGACAATTTTCTGCCCTTCACAAGGATATAATTCCTGCTTAGACTCTATCTTAATTACACATGAGCAATGCAAACTGCTTCCAAACCAGTCTAGCTTAGTGACAGCAGCTCTTTGGGACAGGTGTTAGTATCAAAGGTCTGGAGACTCTTCAGATCATTTCTTCTCTAGTCTTCCAAACTTAATAAAAGCATTACCTTTTTCCTCCTTCAGGCTGATTTCTCTTGAGCAAACCAACAACATTGTCCCAGCACATTGTACAAACTCCTTCTCCTGGGATTTTTATTTAGGCTTTCCTTTTATATTCTATTTTTGATTTTTAAGTAGAAACTGTTTTGTATTTTGTTCTGTTGCTTATTTCTAGGCTGTTTGCTTTAGTATAATATTTAATGAATATTGGGATGGGATTCCATGGCACCTTACAAAATGCTAAGGTTAGAGTGTGAGAGCATTAGATGAACAATAATGCTTTTTTTCATTTCTTTGTTCAGGAAAATACAGATGTGAACTTTTCAGTTCATAGATGATCCAGAGCTGATTGTGATTAATGTCAAAATTAGTCATTCACTACTAGATCACTTTATTCTGTATCTGTGTTTATAGAGTAATGACTTCTGTTTGAATGACTCTCTATTTGCATAAATAGTGCATACACCTTGAAAATTGGTTTCAGTGTCAGGAATTAGGGAAGTAAAATGTTGACATGTCTTATGCATAAACTCTAAATGAAGATAATTGAAGTTCCCAGTATTGTAATGTTTAAAAGGATGTGTTAAGTCTTTCTATCTGAGCTGCTGTCTCCACATTTCCATTAAACATACTGCTGCAGTTTGTAGGAACATGCCTGATGTGAATACAACAAAGCAGTGTGAGAAGTGAATTTCATACAGTCACTGGTAAAAGAATTTCAGTTTTATTTTCTATTTTTTAAATCTTGGTCCACTGAAACAAATGAGCTGGGAAAATATGTCTTTCAGTGAGTTTTCACTCAAGAACAGGCAGTTCTAGGGGTATGTTTAGGATGTCAGCCTTGCCACACCATTGCTTTGGGAACAGCTTTATCATTCCTGTTGCTTCACAGAGGAGCACCTGGATACAGGACCGTATCTCAGTTTTATTTTGAAAAAGTAATTAAACTAAAATACATAAAATTTCCTGGAGTTTTCAGCTGAGCTTTTGTTTGGTTCCGTTTTGTGAGCTTATTTTCCCATCCTAAAATACTCTTGGCTTTCATTTTGAATGAGAGCTTGTTTCTGGAGAAGACAGATTTTCCTGTTGAATGCCAAATGGTGGCCACCCCTGACCTGTTATATTGGCCTTGGCTGTTTAAGCCCATCTTTACATTTGGAGACAGATTCTCAATTTGTAACTCTCAGAGCTGAGTCAAAGGAAGTGACTATCAAGACTTACAGAAAAAAATATCTCCATAGACAGCATTGCCAGGGGGGTTCTGTAATCGTGGCTGTAGCAGGTTTTGCATATCCCCTGGTAGTAGTATCATGGGATTTGCATTCACAGCAGCTCAGGATTTACATATTTGTGATGGCTGTATTGTGGGATTTGCATGGGATTCTGAAATCACAGCAACATAGGATTTTAACAACACCACAGAACAGTGAGACTCCTCATGTGAGTCACTGGATTTCAAACAGGCTGTAATTGTTAAAAGAGCAATGCCAGTCTGTGCTCAACACCTCTCACATAAACACCAGAAAGGTGAGGAATGAAATTTTGGCCCAAATGAAGGCCCAAGGCAAGGCAGGATTCCCCAGAGGTTCCCATCTAACACTCACCTATCCTCAGTGAGCTCTCTTGGACTTCCTCCAGTTCCTCCTTAACTGCCCCCTGACTGGGAGTCAAGGCAGGAGGGAGAACAGATGGGAGAAATTCCTTATGCACATGGACTGATACCTGAAACTGAGCCTTTGTCCAGGGATGGGAGTCCTTCAGGCTGAGTCACCCTTCCCTGTGTGGGAGGCAGGCAGCTCTCTTCCTGAGGAAACATGTTTGGTTCTGCAGGGAGAAGTCACCTCCTGCCATCTCATCTTTTCTGGAAATGTCTGATCCCAAACGAGCTCACTTTGCAATGGGTGCTTGGTGCTGTTATCCCTGTTTTGCCATTATTGTCTGAAGGACACCAGGAAGAGGATGCAGCTGCCCAGTTTTAGGACCCTAGAAATGAATGCAGAATTGCAGCCCAGTGCAGCTGCAGCACAGAATGTAACTTGTGCTGGACACTGCCCAAATTATTCACCAGAGCACCCTGGCAGCTCTGAGCACAGCCCAGGCTCTGCTTCCAGTTTGCAGACAGCTCCAGAGGAAGAGCTACCTCTACAAATGGTAGCAGACTTTGGACAAAAATCTGTTTGTTCCCTTAGGTTGTTACCTGCTGCATTCCTTCTCTTCTGGGGAGGGGTCAGAAGACAGGAAAATATTTTACCCTTCCCCTGCTATCAAAGTGCCTGAGGCTGAGCTGCCTCAGCAGCACTTGTGCAATGCCCACCATCGATTGAGGAACCAAGTGATTCATTAAGAAATGTCTGTGATAAATGGCCATGAAGAACAAGGACCTTGTGATAAAACTGACTGTGATCAAAGTGTGTTGCTGTGACATGTAAAGCAGGTCTTTCTGTTCAATAAAGAAAATATTGATGGGTTATAATTTGCAGGGTGACCCCAGAGGAGCGGAGGAGAGCAGGGACAGGATCAGCCCATTTCACAGCATGTGAAACACAGGGGGAAGAAGGGAGCAGGAATCATTAGCTAAAATATAGTTTTTGGAGTTCTCAGGTATAAAAGAGAAGCAATTCCCCTTTCTCTAAGTAGCTACAGAGGGTGTGAAGGCCACAAAGATGAGCAGCTGCCTCAGTGCAGAGGGATTCCAGCAGCCTCCACGAATAGGAGCTGCTCTCTCCATATGAACTGATCATTTGCCTTTAAGCATTTTGACCTCCTTAAAGGGTTTTATCCATTTCATAAATTAACAAAGTCAAAATCAAAGCAGATGAGTTTGGGATCAATTTTATTCACTTCTTTTGTTGTGTGAAATGGAGAATTGGGAAAAACATGGCTGGGTGTTTAGAGAAGCAAAGAAAACAAAAGCAGGAAGGAAGAGAGCTGACTGGCAGTCCAACCCTCCAAACTCTATGTGTTCAAAATGATGGAGAGGCTGAGGTATTATCCCTGTCCCAAGGCAGTGAGGGCTCTGTTGTGTGAGGCTGCTTCAGAAATTTCATTGAACATTGTTCTTTGCCAGTGAAGTGCCTGTGTGAAAAGGTACTTGAGTTTGGAGACAATGAAGACTGATGCAATTTTGTTAGTAAATCAACTGTAACAAAATTATGCACCTGTCTCCCTGCTAGAATTGAAAGGAAATTGAAGGACATCTACACAATAAATGATGAATGTCATTATAAAGTGAAGGTAAAATGTGTGGCTGTTGAAATGACACAAAACTGTGAGAGCTGCACAGATGATTTTCCATTAAATGTCTTCCACACAGACAGGAATTTCAGCAAAGAGTTGCTTCCTTTTGTTTTGTTCTTTAGGGTAGGCTTAACCAGTCGTAAGGATGCCTATGATGGTATCTTTCTAATCCGTGTTCCTGTGTCCTACAGGCTGGCTCAGATGAAGGCTGAAGCAAAGAACAAACGTGAGGAAATGGAGGAGATGGAAAGACAGAAGGCTGAGGAGATAGTGAGGAGAAAGGAGGTGTTGGCAGCTGTGTTCAGGGGCTGGACAGTGGATGGCAGTGCCAGAATCCCAGCAGCACTGGTAACTGGGGACATCCTGCTGTGGTTGTTGCAGACAGGACAAAAGGGACATTTGTGCTAGTGCCATGTGCCCTGGCATGGCAGCATGGGGCACAAGGATGGGTGATGCCTCTGCCATCACAGGGTCAGGGACAGGGTGTTGTCCACAAATCTTACCTATGTGTAAGACCCATGGCTGTCCCATATGTCTGGTTATTCTGGGTGATTTATTTTAGTAATTGTCTACTGTTGTCTGCATGACATAGGCCTTTGACTATTACCTTGATTTTTAGGTTCAGAGTGCCATGAGGTTTTTTCCAGATGTCACTGATTCTATTCCTGAAGATATGAGAAAAGGCAAGTTGTCAATGTATCTTCCTTAATTTTATTGCTGTGATCTGAATTTAGATGTGAGCTGTAAGCAAGCAGAAAATGGATTTGATAACAGAGAGTGTAGTTACAGTATGAACCACAAATCTTCAGATAGATTGGAAAGGGACTCAATCACCATGTAATTCATTCATATGATCTTGAAAAGTATGGAAAAATGTTTTAAAAGTCTTTCAGGGAGATAGAAAGACCAGATGCAGACCTTTTCCACTCACATCCCTTATTAGCCAGACATTGCCATGTGCTTATTGCTATTTTTAAGAATCATTGTACAAACCTTCTCCTTTTTGTCTGTGTCTCATGGGAGGTCTTGGAAATACTGGCATACTGGGAGATATGGAACAAAGGTGGAATCAACAAAATTAAAGTCTGGCAGTGTTGTCACCTGTTTTGGTTCCAGGGGAATTGCTGAGGTTTACCTAATGCTCCACCCAATAGCTCATCTCATCAAGCCATTCCCTAGGCCAGTCCCAGGCATGCAGTGACAGACAGCCCAGGGCCTCTGTTCCAGAGCACTCAGCTCAGAAAGATTTCCATAATTCCTGTCCACTTTATAGAGCTCACACTTGACCTCTCCAGATGATGATAATTGAATAGAACCAGGAACACTGGAGTGGCAGCACAAGGCTGCTGCCAGCCCTTTGCCTTGAGAGCCTGTAATGATCATCAGTGATAACAAATGTGTCTTTGCTAATTTGGGATGATAAACAGAGCACTCCAGAGAGTGTTTCTGATGCTGCTGGAGTCACCTCTGCCTGGAGCTCGCCCTTGCTCAGCCCTGTCTGTATTACAGAATTGTTCCTCTGAGTAATCATCCAATATTGGTAGGACATTGTGTGACTGCCAAACACAGCCCCTCTGCTCCTGCTGTGGAGCTGTGGTTCCCCACTACAAACAGATCCTGGGATATGAGATTGTGAAGGAATTTCCTACCCAGATATTTGCTCTCCAGATGCTCTCTGTACTCTTTCCCTAATAGGCTCCATTTCTTAATTTATTTCACTTAATAGCTTTCAATGTGCATTAACAGAACATTGCACTCTGTTTTTATAGTTTAATAAAGATAATGTACAGTTTAGGAACATATTAACCAACAAGAGATAAATGCATTTTATGATGTATTTTCTCATTACCCCTGATATATTTAGAAGAAAGAACAGAAAAATAATGCCAACAGAAATAGCATGTCTGTTCTCAAAGAACTCATTCAGAAATCTATATAGATGTTTGATGTCTCCTCTCAGTTCCATTATAGCAGCCCAGAAGCTGACCAAAACATACTTTTGAATATCATCATCAGTAAAAATATGCCCATATTCTTGAGAAAATTACTATGATTTTCAGATTCCTCTCTTGCAAAGCAGAATCCATGTCTCCAGAGTTCTAAGGCAGTTTTATCTGTTTGTTAAATCAAAAATCATTTCCTCCCTCACATAATTAGTTGTAAGTACTGTTAAAATCATTGCAATTTGCACCAACTTATGTCAAGAATAAATATGACTCTACAGCTCTGAATAGCTAAATGGAGATTCCCAGCAAGAGAAATGAGAGCAGATTTAGATGGTCTCTGTACAGTCAGATGCTTCAGCTACTGTGGGATAACCTCAAATAAATATCATCCAACATGAGAAAGTTAATGTAACAGCACAATGTGCAAAAATAAGTGTACAATATGCAAAACCACAACTGTTGCTTTCTAAACCAATATCCCTTCATTTTTTTTACCAGCAACCCATGACAGGAAGTTGAAAATCTTGAACACATTGGAAAAAACAGTAAGCCTAGATGAGTTCATAAAGGTGAGAAATTAAATAAAATCATTTGGTGCAAAATGTGGTGTTTATCATGAAGTGACAGCATTTCCCTGGGGACAGCCCAGAGGAGTAAATGAAGGGCTTCCCTTCTCAGGTACCTGGCTGTATCTGGACATTTCACATTCCATCTCCATCCTCTGCTCTCACAACACTTCCATTCTGGCCAGCTGGAGGGAACTTTTGCTTTCCCCAGAGCTGCAGCCTGGGCTGCTCTTTGGGAAGTCACTCCTGGAGCAGTGGTTTTCAGGACACCCCTCCCCATCCCTTTCTAGAATGTCAAAGCCCTGAATCACTGTGAATTCAGACTTTGCTTGGCTGCTCCCAGGAGGCTGGTGTCCCTCTACAACCATTAGCCTGGGGTAATTAGTAACATCCTCACAGTATTGTTATTTCTGACTAAATTCCATTAACCAAACCATGAAGATGAGAAGCGTTTGTCCTGAACTATCACTGGTCTGAACCATAAACAAACTGCAACAAATCTCATAAATGTTAATGAAGCATAACCAAGTAGTTTTAAACTCAAAAGCTGTCATTGGGAACATCAGAAGTGTGGTTTTAACTCATCAAAGTCATAAATGTAGTTGGAAGTTTCACCCCATTACTCTGCTGTTCCTCAAGCTGAGAACAACCAAATTGGTTCAAACTATATTTATTTAAATAAATATATTTGTCCAGACCAAGGCTTTGCCAGCAATTTCTACCTGCAATAGAGCCAGATTTTATGGCTGGGTAATTAAACCTGTAAAAAGGGGTGTTTAGAATAGGAATAATGGCAGACCCTCATTGCAGCAGTGCTAGTGGGTGCTGTTATAATAATTAAAACCAGAGTATAAAGCAGCTGTGCAAAGACTTAATTCCAAGCAACCATGTGTGATTTTTTTATGCCTTCTTCCCTCTCAGGAGACTCACATGTTTGGTATTTTGCACAGAGATGCATTTTTATGGCAACTTGTTGAAGGTTTTTTTAAGCATGAAATGAGATATTTTTGAATTTAACCTCAGAATTATTGCATCTAATTAAAAAGACTATTGTGGATAATGAGAGCCCAGAGAATTGCTTCTGTCACTGCAATGGAGCATCAGTCCATAACCCCTATGGTACAAATATATAATCACTGACATATATATAATCACTGAATGAATTCAAGCTCCATTAGCATTAGAAAACTGTTTAAAATATACTTTGTGTACTCTTTATTTTAACTCAATTAAAGATATGACAACAGAGATCAGAAGCACAAAAGACATGGATTGTCAGGCTGTCTGATTTGCCAGGACTGTTCTCTCAGAACATATTTTCTGCTGCTTTTTCCAGTCCAGTTTTAATTGAATCAAATGATGAGGCTTTCATCAGTTCCCTTGGGAACTGTTCCATCATCAGGACAGGGCTGCTTCTAACTCTCAGCTACAATTTACCTTTGTTCACCCCTTTCCATCATCCACCAAACCCAGAAAGAGATGATCTTCCTCCACACTGGTCACGGCTCTTTCCCATGTGGAAAGCATTGCTTTTAATGGACCTTAAAATTAAATAGCACTTTTTTTTTTTCTTCCTTGAATTCAGTGCAGCTTTGGGTTACTTAAAGGCTGTTAGAAATAGAGAGACCTCACACATCATTGTTTTTCGGATTTTTGTTGTTTTTTTTTTCCCAGAAATGCAGAACAGTGGCTGTTGTATTTTTACATCCTTTGTGACAACCTTGTGGGGTCTTTTATATAAAAAGCATTTAAGTCCCAGAGACGAGCCCTTAATAGTTTACTTCACAAGCTTTGTGCTCTAACACACAGAACCCCCATCAGTCTGGCACAAAGCTGTTTGCACCAAGTGAAATGCTCACATTGCCTTTGCAGGGTCAGAACCAGGCTTTAAAGGTGAGATTATTTTCCACGATTGCTTGTGGCTTTCTCCATCTCTAGAGGGATCAGTAGGAACAAGAAGAACAGATCCATTGTTTTTGATGATAATGTCACAAACTACACCAAGGTCTCTGGGTAGCAAGAAGGAGGCATGCCAGCTTTCTTTGGAGAGGTGTCAAAATCTCTGGGTTAATAACAAATAAATGTATGTTAATTATGTGTACAGTAATTTAAACATCAGCTAAGAAAGGCTTAATCCCATGATTGTGCCTCCTGCCCACATGGTGCTTGTAAACAGTGTCCTGTGAAGCTGTTAGAGACAGTATTAGTGCAGGAGCCTTTGGATGTGTCATCCAAAATAACAAGCTGCTTGTCCAACCTGCCTGATCCCAACAGCTTTAAGGTTCCTCTGTCACAGGGCTCTGGGTTCTAATAACCAAGAGGCTGGTGGATACCCATAGCCAGGGATGTGTCACCTCCTCTCCAGCCTGCATCCTCTTTTTATGCTGAAATGAAGAAAAAACCCACATTGCATTAGGAGCTCCTCTTTCCTCCCAGCCACCCCTCAGGCCATTCCTTTTTTTCTGCTCTTCCTCTCTTTTCCACTTGTCCCATATATTTGGAAATCATGCAATACAGACATGAATAGTAATAACATATATTAATATTTCAGCTGGTTATTGCCTGTGTGGTAATTCAACAAGTCCAAGATATTTTAGCACTTATGTCAGGTATCCATACTCTCAAAATGGGGTAATGGGAAACGTTCTGTGCTTTGGAAATTCCTCCTTTTAACTGTATGGGCTCCCTGTTAGTGTGACTGGCTCCAGAAACCTGCTGTAATAATTCAGCCCAGGCTCTGGGATTGTGGTTTGTTCTGATGGCCATTATTATTTATGTCATGCACACCACATTTTTAGAACCATATTGCTTTTGCTCATAAAAGCCACATGGTTATAAATCCAAAGTGTTAAAGTGTCTCCAAGGCTGGAACGTAAAATCAATCTCAAGTCAGTAGTATTCCCAGTGTCAGAGGACTTGGGTGACAGCAGGCTCATTTTCAAAAGGATCTTCCATTTTTTTTATTGTATCCAACTGCTCCTCTAAACGCTGAAATTGTAGGCAATGCTCCTTTTGTGGCATTTGAGAGTTGAGTGACTGTCACTCCTGCAGAATGTAATGGCTCAAAATGCCTCCCTGGGAGTGAAGTCAAGAATACTAAGTGCTGCAGAAAACCATGGAGAACTTAAATCCTCCACAAGAAAATCAAGTTTAAGCCACAACATTTCATAGGAGGCATCTGATCCAGCATCTCTGCTTGAGCTTGATAAGTGACCTCTGGACTAGGAAAGGAACTGTTCAGGATGCATTTCTGCAGCATCCCAGGCTTGTTTGGAGAATATTGTTTCTTCTGAAGGGGAGAATGAAATAGGCACCAAATCTGTGTTATGTTGGCAGATTAAATAACAAATTCCTAAATATTTTATTTGAAATAGATTTTTAGGAGTTCAACTAAAGGTGAAAATGCTTGAAGAAAGCTAACCATGTCCACTACTGTCTTCTCTCCACAGCTTGTCCTTTCCTACATTGAACATGTTTCAAATGACAAGTTCCTAGAAATCATGGAATATCTCTATAAGTGTGCTGAAGACTTCCATGAAGCAACAAAACATGATATGCAGAGGCAAATTTTTGTTGACCTCTTCAAAGCTTGTGATTTTAGAAAGGTAGGCAAAGCAGCTCTCAGCCTAATTTCAATGTGGGAGTGCTCCCAGTTTGGTATTTCTATGGGTCACTGCTTGCTTTTTCTCTTTCTCAACACTAGATCCTCTTTTTGTGCTTACTCAGCAGTGTTTTAGAGAACAATAGCTGCTGCACTGTTGTCAAATTCATAGTTCTTAGACACAGAAACACCAAACAGCCTATTAACTGATGGCTAATTAGAAACTGAATTACCTAAACTGATGACTTGGGACAGAACCAGTGGTTCTGGAGAAGAAATTAACTATGGCCTTTAATTCTAAAAAATTACCTGCTTCCACAGCACATTCAGAATATTTGAGTGCTAATTAATCTATTCAGCCACATTTCAGCAAAGCTAATCTGATGTAGATTGACTTCAACAAATGTGCACATTACTTCAATAATTACATACATTGCATTAATTATGTTGCATTACTTTATACATCTGAAGGGCTTCTATCAATAAATCTCATAGTTAAAATTTAAAATGCAAAATAATCCACCTTTACAGCCTCTCTGAGAACAGCACTGTGAACTTCAGCCACAGTTTATGGACAGGAAATTAAAATACAGTAAGTCAGTTACAGAGCTGGAAATGAAACTCAAAAGCCATAATTTGGTTTTCAGCAGCTTTAAGCTCTGTCTATCATCCTCTCAGTACACCTGCATCCCCATTAAAAAGCAAACAAAAAAAGTGCTAGACTCATTAGAAAACCAGTAAATTGTAGGAACTGAAGAATCAATGGCATAAACTATTGCTAAAAACTTGGGCTTCATCCAAAAAGTGTGGTACTTGTTATGAGTACCCTCAGTTTGGCAGTGGCTGGCTACTACAGAGCAAGCAGTTGCTCTAACCTTAGTTTTCTCCCCTACATAAATTTTATATTCCAGCCAGCACTCCTCCAGCTATGCTTGCAGCGCCTGCCCAGAGTGAGCTGTGCTCTACAATGTCATGCAAATAATGTCATTACCGCCAAGAGAAAGGAATTACAGGACTCGTTTCAACACCAATAGTGTGTTTTAGAGAATAGCAGGCAAGCTGCCGTTCCAGGGATGAGAGAAGAAATGTGTCTGCTTCCCAGCTAGGAGACATTTCACTTTCCTACGGCTCTGTCAAGAAGGGCTGTGATGGATCCTCATGGCTACAAGGATACATAAACCCAAGTCCCGTCTTTGCCACGGATTTCCAAAGGATCCCTTCTTTCCTTTCATGTTTTAAAGTGACTTTCTTCCTATTATTTCTGTGGCAGTAATCACCATCTCCATGCTGCTAATCCCAGTGGAATCTCAGAGGCAAAGAGCCAAAAATACTAACACAACAGGAGTGAGCAGCTATCAGCAGTGACGCCAGTGCTGCCGAAAAAAAACTGATCAGAGCACAGAGTTGTGGTTTCCAGGCTCCGAGGTAGCCCTGCCCTGCAAACTGAGTTCACTAAAGTGTCCTGTGGGCCACGCAGCTCTTTTAAACCTGGCCTGGTTTCTTTTGTAAAGTTCTACTGTACCCACAGGGGAGATAAAAATGCAAAGTAACCCAAGGACTTCTAGCACTTGAATGTGATCCATCACCTGTAGAGCCCATTCTGCAAAGCACAGCAAAGCAGTTGTTTCAGCTCCTAATTTCCATTTGTTTGGTAGCAGGCAGTTATTCCAGTCTGCGTGGTGAGTGTGGCTGGCTGCCTCAATGAGCTGCAATTAGGGCCAGGGAGCTGAGAAAGCAGTGTTTAAATTACAGTCAAATTAGAAGGTATTCACATGATCATTATTATGATTTCAAATGCATGCATCCAGAAGGATGGCAGCTCAGCAAGGACAGCCTGGACTATCCAATGCAGCAGAAACTTCCCAAGACAATCCCAGAACAGAGCTGGATCACTGCTATAACACCCCAAAAGGCAATGGCTCTGTGAATTTTTAGTTTATTGTCTCTGTGCTCACTTGTATCAGTTTCTTTTATAACTATGCATTAATTTCCAGGCATGTTTTAAACGTGGGATTTTTAAATAAAATTGAATTTAGTCAGAGATTAGTTTTCAGGCTAATGAAGTTTGAGACACTCCTGATTATTATCCTTCTTGCAGTACAGCAACAACAAAGTCTGCTTTCTCATGACCTTTTCTGGGTGTCTGTTCTACCCTCTTGCTCAGTAACAAGCTCATTGTTGGGTTCAGGATACACACATCACATTTCCAGAAAAACAATCAAGTGGTTAAACACTGACCTATCCCTGATTAAATGGCAAGTCTGGTTTAGTCTCTGTTGCCAAAGGAATTACTCATAGGTCACAGAACATTGCTGAAAACAGCTGAGAATCATCACCTGCCAATATCTAGGTGACAGAAAAATTAGGTCAACGTGTTTCAACTCCCTGGGCACTAAAGCTGCCCCGAGTTTTGGGCAGCTGTACAAACACAGATGGTTTTCTCTTGTGGAGAGGAGAGGCTGTACCTGTCCTGCTCACAAGGTGCAGCACGAAGGGCAGGTGGGCAGGAATCTGTCATCAGCCTCCTTAGTCACACACCAAGTGCAAAGAAAAGTCACCTTTTCTACTAAATTTAGGAACTGGGAAAAATAGCACAGCTGGGGAGAGGAGCTGGAAATGGTTTCTTGTTGTAGTGCTCCTCTCTTCTATAGATGGCTGTTACTGTGACATGGTCCTCCCAGGGTAAGGTGTAAGGAAAAGTGTCCTGAAATAACAGGAACCCCTTCTAGATGGCAAATCTGTGTAAATTGGAAACGTTTAAATAAGTAAATAAACCTCTATTAATATTTGATAATTTCAGCTATTTTACCTATTTTTATATATTTACCCATTTTTATATAAAAATAAAATTATTGGATCCAAATAACAAAAATCTCTTCAAGAATTTGAGTTAATTAAATCCTCCAATTATATTATTTTAATATGACAAAAAGGTAACCAAATCCCAAAACAACATCCTTATTTTATTTTTAATAATACTCATTCACCTATTTCCATTTTAATGAAGTAAAATTATGCATTAGTACTACAAAGTTCAGGGCAACCAGCAGATGACTGTGACAAGTAACAGCTGAGGAAATTTGAATGGAAAATTAAGTGTATGTAATGGAAATACTGAATGGAGGATCCAAATATTCCACAGTGAGCTGGGAACACCTTCAAAAATGTTGTGTGTTTGTGCATCTCCTAAATGGGTCAGAGCACAATCTGATATATTCAACTGAAAGAGAATAACAAGAGGAAATATTTACACAGTGGTGTGCAAGGTGTCTGTGTGTTAATGTCAGAAGATACTGGGAATCAGCACCTACATCTTGTAAGTTTAGGGACAGAATTCTGTGATGACATTTGTTGTTCTGAACCCACCCATAGCTGAAATTCAACCCTGATTTCCAGCATTTTTTATTTTTTTTTTTTTACCAGCAGAGATTAAATTGCCAGAGTCTGAAGCACTAAAATTGGACCAGATGGCTTCTTACATTTCAGTTCTGGTCTTTCTGCAGAACTGGCAAAATCCCTTCCCTGTAAAGGAAGGTGCTGCAGTAGCAGCAAATGTGATGTGTTCACTTAGTTCCAGCATTAACCTCACCAGTAGGTGAGATGTGTATCTCTGGGTTGTTTCCATATCCTCTGTTTTTAACTATTGGTGCCAATAATTACAGTTTCAGGTTATAAACAATGCAGTCATCTTGAGCTAAGCTCCAGAAAAGAACAGCAAAGTTCTTCCTTTATTTTTTTAGTCTAAGGGCAGACAAAGTTCACAAGGAATTAAAAGCCTGGTGAATTTTACATTTTGCAGTTTTTAATCTAAGAACAAAATGTGAAAAGGAAATCAATAATTCAGATTGAAAGCTACTCACTACAAATAATGAACTTAAGTAAATCTGCTTCCTAATTAACTACTTTATTTAGGGAGATTACAAAGGACTTAAACAATGACAACAGGAATACATCATAAAATAGAAAACTTGCAATCGTTTAGGTTTGCTTTACTTTTTAAACCCCACAATTTCCTGATTGGAAATTACCCATTTCATTGCCTTTTCCTGGGTTTATCATCTGTGTACACTCACCCTGAGCAACAAGGATTTAATAAACTCTGCACCTTCCTCTGCACTGGAGTTGCTGATACCTCTCTCACCTCTGTGGTCAAATGTCTATGAATTTTTAAAGGAAATTAGGGAGGTTGTCATAATAGCTCAGATTTTTGGAGTAATTACGTTTCCAGGCCAATACATCACGCTTCAAAGGAGATGATGGGGCACAAAACCAAACTACAATGTGCAGTCACTAAGGTAACACAGCACAGTCCATAATAGATGAAAATTCTTCCACGGTGCTGTCAGGCAATCAATATCTGTCCTGAGAGTATGAAATGTTGAAGCTTTGATCTTCACATGAAGAACTCCTTTGGCAGAACAGTTACAATTATCTCACTGTAATTTGTCAAGGACATGGAAGAGGAAGAGCCTGCAAAGTAATATGTGTGGGGAGTTCCAGCTCAGCCCAGAAGAAATTTTTGCTCCTATGAAATAAATTAACTTCTTTGAAATTTGTAGTGATGTTCTGGTAAAGGATAATTACCAGTCACAGGTAATTCTTGGCTAATGGTGCCTTTGTAGTGCTGCAAATGTTGCTGTAAGTCACAAGAACCACAGGAAAAACCCAGTAAATTGTAATCTTTTTGTCTAGGTTGGTGTCTTGGATAGACAAAAAATACTGGCCCTGCTGAGAGACTTCTACGACAGGAGCCCCGTGTCTGATGAGTGGGAATTTTGGAACCCCAGAGAATGTGAGCACGTGGGATGTTTCAGTTGTGGTTAAAGCTTTGGGAGTGCACACAAGGCTGGATGGTTCAGATATGTTTTATAAGTGTTACCAGAAATGAACAGAGCCCAGAAAAAGGACCCAAATGAGTGCTGTGACCTATACACCAGAATTTGCTAGCATGTTTTGCAAACTGTGGTGCAATGTTCAGAAATACTTCAGCATCCAAAAGTTTTCCTTGCTACAGAATTCTGAAGTACTTTTTGGGAAATAGAATTAAAGAAAGACTCTTTCTGAAACAATTGTTCTTTTTTACTGGGCAATATTAGAAGTTAATTTTGTGTTTGCACTAGAATACCTCCAGGCACACAGAAAGATAAAAAAGCAGGAATTCATCTGCATGAAACTAAAATATTTCAAATATATTGGACATTAATTAATTGCTGAGGTCAAATGCAGGGAGAATTACATTTCTCCTTCATATCATAGAGGATGATGAAACATTTATTTCAGAAGAAAAGTGGTGTAATTCATAGCCAGAAGTGCAGATCTCTGCAGGCAAAGACATTATTCTGAAGTTTTGTGTTCCTGAGATGTGTCTTTGCAGAACATATTTTCTGGTAGTTTGTATTTACTTGGCATTACCTTTCTTCTTTAGATTTTCTTATGCAATACTAGAGAACATAAAACCAAGTGCATACTATCAGCTTACCCATATTTTTTCTATTTTAGGGCCAATAATTGAGCTGCAAGATATTCATCTTATGGATTTCTGGGGAAGCCTTAGGGACCAGAAAGTTTGTGAGGACCTCAATGAAAATTTGGTCTTGTCTCAAACAGAAATTTCTGAGGGAGAGATTTCTGTGGAAGACATCAAAACTGAGAGGGAAGCTGAGCCTGGAACTGTAGACAGACAGGATGAAGCTCTCCCAGGATCAGCCTCTGCTGAGAACGGTGTCAGTACAGATGGAGAACTTGGATCTGGAAAACCAGAGGAATCCATCCTGGATAGAGAGCCTGAGACAGAAACAAAAGCAGAAGGAGATCATACCTCAGCCAGAGAAGCTGAATCAGAAGAGCCAGTTAGTGAAGAGGATGGTGGAGTTACAGAGACAACTCCTGAAGCTACAAGCACGGCCTCAGGAGACAGAGCCGTGGCGGACACGGATGTCTCTGATCCCCAACAGGACACTCCAGCTGCAGAGGCTGTGAAAGAAACCCCTGCAAGCAACCAGAGCCAGTCTGACCAACAGACAAGCTCAGAAACAAGACCTCAGGGTGAGTACCTTCTGCATGACCAGGGTAAAGGTAAAGTGTTCTCCTTTTTTCTGACAGACCTTCATCATTCTCAATGTATATATTTGGACTGGTTTAACTACAGGGTGTTTTAAATCCATTTCAAAACCATGTGAGTGATTTCTAAGTAGAGAAGAGCATAAGCTTTGCTATCTTCTCAGCATGGTGTTTTCTGCCAAGGTTTCAGAGCTTATTCCTCTCACAGGATGGCAGGTGAATCACTGTGCTGGTGATCTGTATTCAAGGTGCTGAGCAGACACTTTAATTCAAGTGGGGACTTTGTGAAGCAGCAGCATTTTTATAAGGAGAAACTTTATGTTCTGTTTCACTCTGTAATATTACTATAGCAAGATAGGAACCTGAGCACATTAAATCTAGAAATTACTTAAATAACTTTTAGACTGTGACTGCCTATAGGGAAATGTGCTATGAGATCATCTAGCAGGAACCTTTCATTTTGATCTCTCACTCTGTTTTCAAAGGATGATCCTACTTCATTTTCTACAAAGGCCTTTGTTCTAGGAAGGCTGTGATCAGACAACAGTGTTTCAAAGAGGTATTTTCTTAACTATCCTAGAAGGGCCAACCTCCTTGCTAGCACTCTGTGAACACTCTTGTGTGTCACAGTTTAGAACACTGCAAGAACTGGGTCTACATTGTCTGAGCAATCCGGTGACAGATTTGTTATGTCAAGGGTTGTAAAGCTGATGGCACAGCCCCCTGGTACCTACAGCTTTCTGTGGTAACTTCCAGTGCACAGCACTACCCTGTCCTTCAGTCAGCCCTTGGATGTGCATCCTGTTTGTCTGGGACAGCAGTCCCTCAAGGAGGTCTTGGTCTCAGACAGCCCCCTGCTGAGTAACAGCAATTCCAGCTCACCTGTAGTCAGGGTTTGACCTGGCTGTGGGATGGCATCCATGCCAGACTGGATCTGCAGAGCTACTATTAGAGCAGTATAAGCAGATTAAGGCCTTTACTCAGCATGGAGTCAGTCTGTATTCAGCTGTAATTTCCCTGGATAGGAAGTGCAGGATTGAGGGCTGTGTTGATAGCTGCCACGTGGTTGGCTCTAGGGCAGCATTTAGCTTCCTGTGACACACTGTGCTTTCTGCCTTTCAGACTCAGGTCCCAGCGTGGCAGAGATTCAGAACTGTCAGGATTCTTGCACTGAGAGTTCCTTTGCTGAAAGCTGCCTCACCCTGCCACAGTTTGTACAGCTCATGGACAATTTTGTTGGTGAAAACTTTTCTCTGCCTACTGTGAAGAAGCTTACTGCATTTATCAAAGGAGAATACAAACAGACAGAAGAGGAAAAAAAGAAACAACTAGAAAAAGTAAATATTGATAAGTTTTGCTGATCTCATGTTCAAACAAAAACCAAGCAAAAGCTCACAAACACTTAGCAAAGCCAACTGTTAATCTGATGCTGCCAGAGCTCTCCACTTGCAGCCTTGCATCCTCTGTTCCTTCAGGAGACCTTTTACCCCTTTGTTTTCATACAGATGCTCCCTCCCTAGCCCTCAGCTCTGGAAGTGATGACAGACTCATCCTGTAAGAGATTGTCTGTCTGTCCTAGAGCTGGACTCAGTGAGACAACAGTTGATAGTTAATTGTGAAAGAGCTGAAAACATTCCATTCTGCTTATTCACGTTTATTATAACCAAGAACCTGATCTCTGACCTATTGCACTGGCATGTACATAGGAGGTTGTGTATGTTTGGGAAGGATTTTAAAACAAGTGTGTTTGGGTTTGCCAGGTGCATGGCTAGATGTGAATGAGCACAGGCTCCTTTGTGTTTAAGTTACAAGGTACTCTTGCCACATGTTGAAAAAAAAATAATCTTCTTCCTCATGACCAGCATCAGAGTGCCTCATATCACTTGAGGTCTGTTTTGTGGGGCATTTCTCTAGCTGTGTTTTCCTCAGACCTCTTTCTGGTTTCCCTCTGTGCTGGTGACCTAATTTGAATGAGATATTGGATCTGACGGCTCCACAGTCGTCACTGAACACAGCACACACTGCCAGTATTTTGGCCTTTGAGAGAATTCCACTCCAGCCAGTTATCCCTCTCTGCTGGGTTTAGAGGACAAATGGTAACATGTCTTTGCTTGGAGCCCACACACTTGAGGGCAGCACCGGCAAAACAATATTCTACAGTCTAATGGACTGTCACATCTTGGGGTGTCACTGACAAGGCTGGGGTTAGCTCTTGCTGGGGAGACATTTGTGTTCTGGGAAACTCACACTTACCTGAGCTGACCTTACTTAAATCCAGCACAGGCTTCATTTGTCCCCTGTGCAATAACTCTCTGCAGTGCTGCCTGGTAAACTGAACTGTCATCTCTGTTCAATGTTTCTAAGTTATCTCCCAGGCTTAATAATTCATCTCTAGGTCTGAGCCACGTATGCACAGATTCGGCCTGGCCCATAGGAATGGTGTGATTGGCACAACCAGTGCAGAGTGTGTCCCCATTTGTGTAGTGTCCCCAGTTGTGTAGTGTCCCCAATTGTGTAGTGCCCACCATCAGTAACACCAGCTCTTCCTCTGTTGCAGGTTCAGCACAAGTCTCATGTGGCCCAAAGGAAACAGCTTTTGGAGGCACTTTTTGAAAAGTGGGACAGCAATGCATGTGGGTCTCTGGACCTGGAAGAGGTGATTGATGTTCTGAGCACATTCAAGGGAGGCATGGGAAAAGAAGCCTTGATGAAGGGTAAGGAGAAATATCTGCTCTGTGAGAACAACACAAGAGGCCTTCAACCATTCAGTGACAGGGCTAATGAGATGGTTGCAAGCACCAGTTTGGTTTTGCAAGCAGTCATAAGCATACACAGCATGATGTGTAAAATGGAAAGGAACAGTTACCCAGACCTATTTGTTGATGCATTGCTCCATCCCCTCCTCCTGTGCAAGATTCCCAGGCAGAGAAGTAGCCCAATGTTTTAATGACACTGGGATGAGTTGAAAAATTATTTCAGCTGTAACATGCAATATATACTTGTGATATGGCAGTGAAAAAACACCCATAAAGCCTGAGGACATGTTTGCACTTTTAGTCCAGTCCATCTGTGTTATTCAGCTATTTTTAATAGATACATTTTACTGTGCTTCCAGCAGGAATGTACCTCACAGGAGAGAACAGCTTTCCTTATGGATCTCAAATAGCCTTTAGTTTATCCATACTGTCACACAGCTCTCATGAATTACAGAGCAGCTTCAAGCATCACTTCTCTGTTGGTTATTTCACTGCATAAACTTAGCAAATTTGGTCCTTGGTAGAAAAGACTTGGGTCCAGCAGAAGTGCTGCAGGTTCACCTGAACCTGTCTGCCACCTCATGCATATTAACACGTGGGCATAATGAAACACTGTATTGCCAATTAGGAACATGTCTGCATGTGTGTTTGGGTGGAAAAGACTGTTTTTTTCATCTCCATGCTCATCTTCATGCTGCTTGTTCTGCTGCAAATCACTAAAAATGGCTCACTTTGGCAACCACCAAGATCTCTTTATCCTTTAGCTCACTGGAGGCAGCTGGTGGGGTGGGGAGCACACCAGCATGTCACAGTTAATCATCTCCAGGCTGTCCAGCCAGGAGAAACTGGCAGTTCACTGCTCTCTTGTATTCAAAGCATGCCAGAACATACCATGGAAATATGGAAGGACACAGTTCCTTCATGAAGGACTCATAAACTAAAGGACAAATAAATAGAAAGGGAGCATAACAAAATCAATACCACCTACCAGCAACGTGAACTATTTCTAGCAGCCTCAACTTAATCTCTCAAGGATGTGGAACAAGCATGTTTGAGGTAAGGGTTCACAGATATTGCACTTCTGGGTGGAAACCTGGAGTAAAAAGTGAGTAGAATTATTTGATTGTGCTTGGAAATTAAAAGTGCAACATTAGATATAAAAGAGAAAATAATTCATCATGCTGTGGCTCAGTAGTGAAGGAAGTGATCACACCACATTCAACTTCATGTGCATTTTTTCTTCATCCTTTCACAGTAAGGAGAAAGTGGAGGTAAAAATCCAAACATTTTACATGATCAAAAAATTTTCCATCCTAGCTCTGTCAGAAAATCAGAAATTAAATTAGAATACTGAGTGTTCCTTAGATGATGGGCTGGATAAGACAGCATTAAGCATCATGGACCCACCATGATTGGAGCCAAGTTAGTACTTGCTACTTCTTCAGCTAAAATCTGTGATAATGATGATAAAGTGGTTTGGATAGGAAGGCACCTGTAAAGATCATCTAGTCGAACACCCTGCCTTGAGCAGGGACATCTTCGAGTCCAACAGGATTTGAAAATAGGACGCAGAAAAAATGATGGGAGCATCAGTGACAGAGACGCCGTGAACCCGGGGTTCCCGGAGCCAGGCAGCGCCTGCACATCCTCAGGCTGTGCAAGAGCACCCCCGTGAGCCCAGAGCCGGGCTGGGCAGAGCTCTCACAGATCGGCTGCGGAGTCAGGGAGAGCCAGGAGAGAAACCAGAGCTGTGCGGGATTCTTTCTCACAGGAGGGAAACCAGGCATCCAGAGAAAAGGATGCGTCCAGTCTGGAAACTGGAAATCACCTGCCAGTGGGACCACTTCCATGTAGGAGATAGCTGAAAGAAATCTAGAAGGATGGGCTGGATGGACTCCACCCAAAACCTGTTTAGGTCTTGATTTGTATTTTGCAAAACTGATTATTCAACTAGATTTTCCCTGTCTTATTTTCTATTTTTCTACTAGCAAAGGAACAGCTTTGCTCTCGATACCCACAGCTCAGTAGAGTGGGAAAGCTATCCCCAAGGGCATTCCAGACTTTCCTTGAGTTAATTGCTTCCAAGTTAACTGGCAATGAAGATGAAACTATTGATAGCTTGGTGAGATTCCTGACCACAAGTGTGGAACAAAGTCACACCAAGAGCTTGCAAAGCTCAGTCAGGAGGAAATGGCTGCAGGATATCCAGCAAGCAGCTGAGACCAGTGGGACAAGCATGGAACCAGTGTACAAAGCAGTGATCAAGGCCCTGTCCCAGGTAGGCATCCTTGCTCTGCCAGTACTGAAGGAATCTCATGGATAATTTTGTCTCTCTTATGGAAGAGCTGACTCAGGTTAGATCTGAAAATCCATGGTTGTAGTTTTGCAGCTTCTGAAATGAAACACACCAGAGTCAGTTTGGGACAAAGATGGATAATTTATGGTAGAAATAGTTTCATTTTTAATTTACAGCTGCAACTTCAGCTGTTTTTCCTCACCATTAAAGCCCTCCTCAAAGCCAAACTTCTCTCAGTGTAGCTGAAGTGTCCTTGCAGTATTGCCTAGATTTGTAAATGTGGCAAATCTGGTACTTGTTTGTTTTTTTCTTAAAGGAATCTCCTATTGGAGAAGAAATCCATAGGACCTTTTCTTAGGCACAGATTATAGTTAGGGATTATTTTTCTATTTATTCCTCCCCATTAGAAACAGGAAAAAGGAAATCAGTTTCCCTTGCCAATCAAAATACTGAGTGTTTGTGCTTGTCACAGGGTGCACTGGGCAGACACAACCACAGCAGAGACACAGCCATGTCATGGGGTTGGTGACACACAAACTCAGAGACCCAGAGCAGCATCTCAGCAAAAATTAAACAAGTGCTAAGTCCATTAGATAAGTGCCAGTGGCTGATGTACAGACTGTAATGGGGACCATTTGGTTGCTAGGACATGGAAGCCCATGGGGATAACAAGAGGATCAGTGCATATATTGCCCTTTTGGAAGAGAACCAGCTGTCCCCAGAGCAGGGACAGGTTCTCCTGCGCTACGTGGCCTGTACTGCAGACGATGCTCCCTATGTCCTAAACCAAGTACTGCACAGAGACATGAAAGGAATCAGGTAAGAAAAGCTGCAAATACCTGTTCCTTTTCCTCTAAACTGTTTGGAATGTATGGGGCAGTGTTTGGGATGTGCTGGAAACAGAGGTTGATGGGGTACTCCAGAAAGGAAATCTCCCAAGAGACTGCTGTGGAATGATCCAACATCCTATACATGTCCTTATACTCCACATGGTCTGCTTAGAACTGCTCTGTTTGGGATTTCACTCCTTTCCTCGGGGAGATTAGCTCACAGTCTAATAAATCTCATCCTTTAGCAAATGTCGGTGGCATTGGGCCTACATTTTCTTCTTTAAAAATTAATTCCCTTATGCCAGTTTATATCCACAGGATATATTTTTGAGAACAATGACTTTCCTTCCCTAGTGCTTATGCTATAAACAGCTTTCATGCTTCTTCACTTGTCATTTCCAAAAGCCAGACATATTTGTCTCTTTAAACATTACTGCCTCTAACCTATTAAATGTAACTTGCTGCTTGCTTCTGTATTCCTTTTCATTCCATTCATTACCTGATGTTTTTAAAATGTCCTAAGGAAGAAAAGTGCCTCTTTATTACCACTGCCTTTGGGATGCAAGTGGTAAATGTGGTATTGCTCGGTGTGGTCAGGCTATGGAGCTTACACTGAAGCCAAAAAAAAGGGACAGATCAAAGCTATAGTCTTTACAGTTTTACTAAAGGTTTTCTGCTCCTCCTGACAAACTTCCTCATAAATTTATATTTCAGCTTTGCAGCCATTGACCAGGGAAAGCCAATCTATGTTCCAAAAGTTCAGCTCCATGGAAACATTCACTTCTGGAACTCTGACCGCCCTGTGGAGGAGAGGAAAGGTTCACTCCTGGTGCTGCCCCTGTATGATGCTCATTGGAGAGTTTTTGGCATTCTAGGACTTGACACTCTTCGGGACCACAGTCACAAATCCATCTTCCTGATCCATGAGATCACTTTCTATGAGGTGGGTACCATCAGAAAGCAGTTTGTTACTCCAACCTGCAAAAAACTTGTAAATTTTACAGGTTTGTTCTGAGTAAATGTAAGATGCGCAACTAAAAAAAATATCTGTGGGACTCTTCTGCAGTATATGGTGAAAGTGGTGTAAGGAGAGCACCTTACCAGTATCCTGCTGATTAGCATCTTATCTGAAATTTATTATGAGGTATCACTTCATCAATAATTTATTTAATCTTCTTGACTAGGACGTTAATTGACCTTTTGTGCAAAGTCCAAACATAGCAGCTTTTATTAACTGAAAACTCTCAATCTCATACTTGTGTTCATTTCTATAAAATTACATGAGACCTTACTTTTTACATGGTGGAATAATTTTAAGTGACAGCCATTTGGATTTCTTTGGGTTGCTCTTTGGGATCAGCCTCACTGTGGATGCATCATCCGGGCAGCAGGGAGCGCAGCAAGCCAACCTTACCGGTTCCATTTGGCAATTTCCACTAAAACTCAGCCCTGTCTGGTTCAGGGCTTGCCCGTGACTGAGTACTGAGTACTTCAGGGCATTATTTGATTAGGGACATTTCACAGTCACTTTTCTGCTTTACAAATTCTGATTAAAGCAATTTGTCACAACATGAACATTTCCCCAGCTTTTTTCTCCCAAATTGTGTGGAATTGTCTGGCTCACTTGGAGGATTCTGCTTTCACAGGGAGTTTGCCATGCATTCAGCAAAGCCTACCACCACATCTGCATGCGGGAAAACGTCCTCCAAGTGGCTGTCACCGCTCTGGACTGGTTGCATCCCAGGACACCCAGCATCCACACTGTCACAACCTATCTGGTGGCACCTGACAAAGACAAGGTACTGCAGAGAAAAGATCTGTAATCATCAGGGGCTGAAAGGCTGCTTTAGAGAGCAAGTGCCATCTCCAGCTGCCAGTTTTTCCAGTGGTTTTATCATTAAAGCCGAAGCCTGCACAAGATTCTTGTGCCTGCTGTGCAACAAAAGGGCTACAAAGGAAGAGAGAAAAGATTCCCTCTGTAAAGGAGACCCCTCTTCATTCTTTTCATCCTCTCATGTAAAAGAATTCAAGAGAACTGCTAGTATAACCCTTTCTCCATATGAAAAGGGAATATTCTCCTACTTCAGTGCTCACTGCTGCATAGCAACCAATAGACCAGAACCCCACACCCATCCATCCATTCATCCATAGCTTTGCTGTCTGAGACTTCCACTGAGAGAAATGCTTCTCTTTGTAGCTCACTGCATGTCAAAATTATGGTATTTTATAGAGACAAGAGAACATTCCAGCTAATGTACAAGCTTTTTGTTCTGAACTTATATCAGCAGCCAAGATGTAAATACAGCTCAGGAAGTGACTGGTTCCCAATTAGCCAGCTTGTAAAGGCAGCCCTGCTCAGTGCAGGTCATATTCCAGTTGTTCAGCAGGCACTCAGACCCTGGGAAGATTGTCACTTCATATACCAGTGAGTTAAGAAGACAAAAAGTATATGCAATATTTAGGACTGATTCCAAAGTCTGTATGACATCTGCTGCAGTCATAATTCAGCTGCTTCCTCTGATAAGCATGGTTTATGTTGGCAGTGTTCTGTTGTCATTCCAGGCTCAGCACTGTTCCCTTGTTAGCTGCCTGATAGCCAGGTCACTCACTCCCCTCTGTGCTTTTCATGTGTCAAGACACACTGACACAAACACGACATGAGAAAGGATTGCAAGAGGGTGGGAAAAAGAATGGAAACCTCTAGGCCTGTGGGTGTTCCTCAGTGTAGAACCTGGGGTGGATTAAATAGTCTGGCTGAGGGAGGTCCAGGGCACATTCTTCACTCTTCTCTGGGAATCGAACTAAGCAGTGTTGGGAGATGTCTTTAGACAATCCCATTGCTCTTGAACATACATGGGAGTTTCCTATAAGAAACCATTTCCTTCCTCTCCAAGCTTCAAAATTTCTGTTTCTTCCTTGGATGCAGCTAAACCTTTCTTTTCTCTCTGGCAGAACTATGCTCTGTACAAGGTGATCACTACAGACAACAAAGGACAAAAGGAAATCCACAGCTCTCCTGTTGTTCTCCTCAGAGAGGAAAACCTCCTCAGGTGGGCTCCAGCACATGCAATGGGAGTGGTCCCCTGTGCTCCCTGACTCAGCCTGCATCAGGCTGACCCACTTTACATGAGAGTGTCTGGCTGCAGCTCTTTCACTGTCAAGGCCTCTGTGTGTGCACATGACACTGAACTGTGAAGGGCTGAGGAGTATTTTCTCTTTGACTTTACACTGCAAAAACTTCTGACTTAATGCTTACCAGCTGAGCTGCCAAGGTTTGCAAGATTACAGCCCACACTGAACCATTTTGCTCTTTAGAATGAATAATCTGTATTTTTTCCTGGCCATATTAGTCTCATTTCCTTCAATTCTCTGTTTCCTTCCACTGCCAAGATCCTCACAGACTTGTCTTTTAAGCATATCATCCTTGTTGTCAAAGTTGCTTGAACAGCCATTTGCTGTTGCAGCAGCTGTTTTTACTTTTTATAAAACTGTCTAGAACAAACGTCAATACAGTTAGAAACAGCAAACTTTGCTTTTAATCTTGCTTTTAAAGCAAGATTTCTTAAATTGTCATGATTTTCAGCAATCACCTTGGCTAAGCAATATTGTGTTCCCAATGCTATTTTTTTCCTTTGTGTACATGCCTTGAATGATACTTAGAGTTGTGTGAGTTTCAATTCAAGAAAACAAACTATGATTTAGTAATGTAATACTTTATTTTAAGAGATGAATGGCATCTTAAATACACTAAGTAAATCACCAAAACAGACCAGGATGGTAAACTCTAGCATATTTAATTTCAGAGATTACCTGTTCAAGTGCACAGACAGTTCAGAGGTCACTCTCACTTCTGTCTATGGAGAACACCACATTGCAGTACCTCTCCATGATCTATCAGGACAAACTCTCGGAATATTTGATATCAGCATCGGACAGCACAAGAAATTACCACCTCAGGAACAGAAAGAGCTCCAGAAAATGCTAAAGATGGCCCAAGCTGCCTGCTCAGAGATCCTGCAGAGGTCTCTAGAGGAAAGAGAACCAACACAAGTGCTGGGTATTGTGCATACAGATGTAAGATAGTTTATTGGGGTGGAAGTAGGAATCTCAGTAAAACTATATTAAAAGTATCATTCCTACAAGTTTGGAAAGACAAATACAAATCCTTGGTATATATAAACGACTCCTGAGCAAGTCTCAGAGCTTAGCAGAGTTAAACAGAATGGGGGCAGATTTTAACTCAGGGTACTTTGTGCTGAAATCAAAGGTGTGAAGCAGACACCTTGCTGCCCTCAGGGATCTAGCCCATAGATGTCAGTAATGTAAGTCCTGAGCAGCAGATATTTCTGAGCAGCTTCTTGAGAGGTTTGGTTTTGATTGCAGAGGCAGAACGTGTGGCCCACATGAGGCACGCAGGGATTCTGTTCCACTGGTTCATGCTGCAGGAGCTGCGTGAGTGCGTCCAGAGCCTCAGTGCTGAGAGCTTTGCTGGAATAAAGAGCTGTGCAGAGCCCCCAGCTCTGGTACACGACGTAGTTAAGGCTGTGCTGCTGCTTTTGCATCCAGACTGGAAGGACTCAGAGGAGACTGAGAGCTGGAGTCAGTGTAAACTGGTGAGAATTCAAATTGTTGAGAGTTTGTTTCCTATTCTTCGTCCTCCACAAAGACCCAGTGAAATTTGCCAAGGGGGAAATGGCAGTAAAATAATTCATTACCTATAGATTTCCTATACATTTCTCATCTATCTTTCATTCTGCAAGCTTTTCACAAACACCCTAATCTTTTTATTCTCTGCATGGCAGAAACTTGATGACAATTTGATTCAGGAGATTTATTGCTTTGATCCAACTTCTTCATCTGTGCAAGTTGAAGCAGAGCTGCTGCTGGACCTCATCACTGGTAAATATCAGAAACTCATTGTGAGGTTACCAGGCACAGTTCAACAATGAAATCATGTCAATGACAATGTTCAGCTGAGTGCTTTTAAGGGCCTTACTTCAGAAATTAACTTTAATTTTACAACAGATTAAACAACAGATAATGGATCCTAAATATCTGCAGTCTTTTTTGGTCAATAGAAATCAACCTGTTAAATTTAGACTCAAAATTCACTGCCTTCAGGAAAGGGGAGCAGATCAACTTTGAAACCTTCCAGAACAAATAACCTCATTGTAAACCTCCTGATAAACATGAAGAATGAGGATTCTTTTGGCAGGCAAATCTGCTTCAGACCTCTGTGCCCTGTCCTAGGGTCTGACCCCAAACAGGAACACACAATGTGAGCCCTCCTCATTGTAAACACCATCTGCCAAGTGCTTAATGCACTCACAGGCCATAGACAGGAGCTGTTTGTCAGTCTGTCTTTCTCTCCTTTCATGAATGTGAGCTTTTTTGGTGCCAGGGCAGTGAAGAGGCTGATATTATTATTATATTTGCAATATCTCTGCAAGAGAAATTACTTGTTCTTGTTGAGATCTCTCTCTTCATGATCTAATACCAGTCTGAGAAGCCTGTTAAAAGCCAAACGTGGACAAGAGTTATTACTTTAGCTGGGGGTATTTATCAACAGTACCCTGGCTGCTGATAAAGAGTAAACACTTGAGGCAGTCATAGTTCCTTTCCATGTGTTCTCCTCATATATATTAAACTAATTCACTGGAAAGAACAAAACAGGCCTGGAGCATCCAGTTTTCCTACAGTTAGGGATGCTGATGTAATTAGATTAAAGAATGTAGCTTTGGAAACTGCAGGTGTGCTAGGAAAGGTTGGTTTCCCAGGATGGAACCTATTCTGAGAGAGCAGTGTCAGATCAGGGGTGTGAATGCAGTTATAACTCACAGTCATGGCAAATCCTTTAAAATAAACATCAGGTAACGTCTATATGTTCCACCATTCCTGGAATTACTGGATTCAGGATAAATTCTGCTGACCAGTTCTTGTGTGAACACTGCTCACAGTTTTGACTTTCCCTGTCAAAATCCCTGTTGTATTTACAGCTGTTTTTTTGTTCCAGGTGTCCCTCAAGCAGCAGTGTGGCAGCAGGACTCTGCTCCAGCTGAATACCTGTACCAGTGGCTTCACACCTGCCTGGCTCTTGCTGAGATCACAAAGAGACAACACACTTAAAAAAAACATCAAAGACAACACACTTAAAAAAAACATCCTTAGCCCCTTTTGGCATCCAGTTCTAGTGCGCCTCCAATTAAATCTCTTAATTTCTTATCTAACCCTTGTGATTCTGGTGTTTCACATCTTTGTTAAATTAACTGTTGATTTTCTATTTTTTAGCATAGGCAGTAGTGTTTGTTAAAATGGCTTAAATCTGTTAGGGATTTTTAGTTTAAATGATAGGGAGTCTGTTAAGGATTATCAAGAAAAAGCAATAAAAACATTAAAGGGGAGAATTTTTCCAGTATAGCTACTGAGGCTTAATCAAAGTTTTATGGGTTTTTTATATTAATTCTTATGTGAAAACAAGAGGCGGTGACATCTTTTTGGCTCCCAAGTTACAATGCTCATAAATGATATAGCATTAATTTTCAAATTTCAGTCTCCTTAAAGGACCTTTCAGGAATAATTTTAAATGAAGGTTGTTAATCAGCTTTTTGTAACATTCTTCTGAACACGTCGCAGAAAAGCCCAATGCTATTAATATAACACAAAAAGCTTTCTTATTGGGATAACGCTTGATATTACAGCAACTGCACTGCCTGGAGTGAGATTTCATCTTTCCAATAACGTCCCTTTTGGCAGAATCACTTTTTTAATAACATTTTGGGAAATTAAACTCCTCTTTTCAGTCTTTAGCGGGAAACTGACAGGTCGGTGATGGCTGGGGGAGAACCAATGTGGCTCCTCAGCCCCAGCCCGGGGAGCGGCGACCACCGGCGGCCCCGGGAGCGTCTCGGGGCCTTTTCCCCCTCAGGGCTTCTCC
>VZTB01007449.1:439652-493759 GCA_013397245.1 Thryothorus ludovicianus
GGGCCGGCGCTGAGGGCGAGGGCGAGCGCTGGAAAACCCTTGCCCAGGGACTCGCTTGTCCCAGGTGTCCGCCGCACGGCCTCGCTGTGTTGGCCTGACTTTAAAACTGTGTTTATTAAAAACAAACAGAACACAAACAGCGGGCAGGCGCTTGAGGGTGCAGGGGTGTTGCCCCGGGGGGTGTTTCTCTCTTACGAAGGAGAATCTCCACAATATTCCCTCACACTTCCCACCCTCGAGCACCAGCCCTGGCAGCCGGGGCTCCTGCTCGGCCTCCGCGGCCGCGTCAGACGGAGCTGAGGGAGGGTTCAGGGCTCAAACAGCGAGCACAGGGATGGTGTGGTACCCCTAGAATGGTGGGCAAACAGGGATGGTATGGTACCCCCAGAATGGTGGGCAAAGAGCGGGCACAGGGACTGTGTGGTACCCCCAGAACGGTGGGGTGTTCCAGTCAGTTCAGCCATAAACGATGTGGCGAGCTATTGCTCGGTGATGGACTCAGGGAAAGGCCGGTGGGCAAGAAATCCCCGATTTAGGTTGCTTAGTGCCAAAAGGAGGTGGGTTTAGCACAGAGATAGGCTTTGTCAGCAGAGGAGTTGTTTGTGTGTGGTTAATCAATTTCAGCATGACATAATGTGACTATAATCTTGTCCTTTGCCGTAGCACCTGTGGTTACATTGCCAGCAAAACATGAAATTACAGCACTGCAGATGTAGCCATGGAATAGTGCCTGGTATAGACTAAGACTAAATCCCTTCAGATTAAACAGTAATTTCTTAATTCTCTGAGAGAGAAAAAAAATTACTTGGAGAACTCTGGATGAGAGGGATTTGTGTCCTAATTTTGGACAATCATTGCATCCAGAAACTTTGCATGGCAAAAGACAGCAGTAGCTCTGGGAGAAGTTGGCAGGTGTGCTCTGCTGCAAAGGCTGCTCACATAACTTTGATACATTATGTATCATTATGTACATTATGTACATTATGGCGCTGTCCTTTTACTCCTCAAATGGTAAATTGCAGATTTTTGGTTTGAAACGTGTTGTAAGTGATGCTAAAAGTAATTTTTTTTTCTTTTTTCCTCTAGATATGGGCTTATTATGCCCAAAAAGTTGCCACAGAAAAATCTTGTTTCAAAGAAGCTCTCGGTGTTTGCAGATGAATCAGATGAAGAGGTCAGTTCAACAATTTTCTTCTGAAATTTGCCCTGTATTCTGCAAATGTATTTATTTCCGACCCTTAATGGCTGCACTAGGTGTTGGCAGTGTCATTAGGATATGTGTCATCATTTTGGATTTGGTTGTGAAATGTGATCTGTATTTTCTTTAGTACACATTACATGGAAGCGATGATTTTTTGTTACTTTCTGTCAACTCTTCCAGAAGTTCAGCACACATGAGAACCTGTTTGCCAGAGTTAACTGTAGCTTGTAAAGAGATTTGTTTTCTGTCACTGGTGACTGCCTGCAAGTAGAAAAACCAGTAGCAATCAACAGGTTTCACTCAAATACTAATTTTGAAGTGTGATAGTTCTGTTTGTTTTTTCCTTTGGCTTGTTCCACCCGAATTTAATGTAATTGATTTTATGGTGTTCATACTGGGAACAAAAGCAAAGCTGTACAACCTAAACACGGAAGATATATGATATTGTGTGAGAATACTCTTTTCTACAATCTTTAATTTTTAATTTCTTTTAAAGTATTAGGTTCAAAATCCTCGCTCTGTCCCTGCCCCAGTAGAGGGCAGTGTGTGCTGTGTAAATCCCACCTGGATGTGCCGCTGGAAGTGCGGGAAGTGTGCAGGAATGGGCTGGGATATGGGCTGGGGCCCTTACAGAACCCTGTGCTATAAATGTGTTCCTTCCTCCCTAGAGCTTCACTCCATGCTTGCTCTTTTGTATGGTCGAGAAAAACAATGCTAATAAAACCTCCAATAATTTTGGTCGGTTTCTGACTCACCAAAATATTTACTTTTAGAACTTATTTTTATTTTAATGAACTAACAGCTGTTAATTTTATGTCGCAGAAAGCCTGAATTTAGCAATTCCCAGCCCCTGGTTTCATTATAAAATCTGAAATGCTGCTGTTGGAGGTGTCTGAGCTCCCATTTTACAGGGCATGAAAGGGCTGAGGACCTTTCTAGTGATGTCCTCTCAACCCTCAACATGAAACTGCCTCAGTGCAGCTTGCAGGGTTGTGTTTTAAATCCCATCTCTTTCCTCACTTAGCTGTGACCTCAGAGGTGCATCCCTCCACTGTGCCTATAAAGAGAGGCTTTCCTTTAGGTACAGCTGCTGGAGAAGGCAGTGCAGCACTTTCCCTGTTAGATGGCATTTGGAGTCTTTCCCTGCATTAGGGATCTGACCCCACATTTTCCACATGCCAAGAATAAACCCCATTTAATCTGTTGTCATTGAATGTTATGTGGTAGGTCTGGGAACCTTCCTGAGGGCCTGTCTTGTATTTTTTCACTTCTTCATTTTCTCTTAATATCTAAACATTGAAACAAAAGAATGAATGCTAATAATTCTAGTAAAATTAATATATGATGCTGTCTGCCAACTTATGGCTTAACAGCTCAAGTATCCTCCCTTTCAGAAAACCTGACAGATTCACTGTCAGAGACTGTTATAAAAGCTCTTAAAAGTTGTTGTGCTCATCAGTATTGGTACAAACCCAGCAAAAAGTAATAATCTCATAACTGCCTTTATCAAAGAAGATTGTTTTAAAAAAAAAATCAGAATTACTTTATTAGTTCAGTAATGATTTCGGAGCTTTTCAAGATAAGGAGCAGCATTTGGGAGGGGTTTCATTTCCTGTCTTCTACCCTATCAGTCAGAACTACATCTCAAATGTCTGGAGATTATGTATTTTTAACTGAATTCTAATAAAGTTTGTGCTGGGAAATCTGCACACCTGACTTGTCTGTGATTATATATTAGATACCAAACTTCTGCTCCTTTTTTTTTTAAACGTTACTATGCATTTTTCACTCAGATTTTGCCTCTACCCTTGCTGAAGGAATTTGGAGTTTTTTTCCTTGTGGTTCAGTACATTAATGGCTGTTAGTTGCTGAAGATGGTCTTTGTGTTAGTTCATAAGAAACAAAGCATCTGGGATGGGAATTTTCTGGAAATGCAGTGTTGACTGGGTAAAGGTGGCTTGTCAGTCTGTATGATGTTGTTGTTCCTTTATACCTTTGGAGTTCAGTTAGAATTATCTCTGTGGTACAGCAGATAAAATTTCTGTTTTGTGATTGCACCAGAATTACCCAATGTATGTTCCTGTACTGTACCAGTCTTTCAAAACTGATTTGTTAATACAGGATGAAAAAAATAACTGTACATAGACCTCAGTAGGTGCTAAATTCGGAGGGAAATCGTGGAGCCATTGTGAACTGTCCTGTGAATGTATCAGCTACATTTGATGGGTGTTCAGTGACCACCTAAAAAATAAATGGAGTGTTTAAGCATGCAGAGGCTGAAAATAAGCAGAAAACTCTTATCTTCTTGTAAGATTTTTGCTTATGGATCCTTCCATTCCCTTTGCAAGTTTTCAAAGGAAGAGTCTGATTAAAAGGATTTGCTGAGTAATTGGTGCTGGTGCTGACCAGAGTTTATGCAACAGTTTCCATGCCAAGTAAGATGTGTAAAGAGACTCCTAGAAAAGTTTACTGAGGAGGAGGAAATGGAAAAGATGATATGTGTAAAATCAAGAGTGATTCAGAGAAGTAAGGGGATGTTGCCATTTCTCATAATATGAGCAGTAGGTTGTGTTATGGAATTATCAAGTAACTGGTTTAATCTAAACAAAAGGAAGTTGGGTAGTTAAGGTGTGGGATTCCTTGCCCCAGGATACTCTGGCATGGCCAGAAATAGAAATAGATTTAAAATGGATTAGTCAAATTAAGGGGTGCTCTTGGTGTCAAACAATAGTTCAGGTGCATCCTCCAGTTCAGGAAGTCCTTGATCTGGTTTCTGGAAACTACAGTGGAGTGCTGAGGAAAGCTAATTGTGTGTACATGAATTGTTTCTCCTGTTCATTCTGTTGATCTTCAGCTAGTAGCCATGACTCATATTGTGTGTGAATCAAGAGGAATCTGTTGCCTGATGTGATTTTTGTTTTTTAGCTCCATGAAGACTGTAGTCTCATGTGCAGGCTGTACTTTGATTGTACAGCCCTCTGTGAGGGCAGGCCATAAGGATTCACTCCTAAATTCATGAACATGAGGGTGTAAGTAGCTCATTTTAGAGTGAGAAGGAGCAAAGAAATTGAGAGAACCATGAAAAATATTAGCAGATTGGGGTAATTAATTGTTTGGATTTTTTTAAATAACCTTTTCAGTTGTATACAGGCTATCTTCCATGGTCTGGTAGAATGGAGAGCCACATTTCTCAGAGTTCCTTGATTTGCATGGGTTCTATGTCCTTTAACAGGATAGGGTTAAAATGTTTTCTCCTTCCAGAAAATATTGAACTATAAGCTTTGTGCTTCAGAAGAATAGCTTGACTAGAGGGAGGGAGAAAGTATGAGACAGATTGCTGAGCTTATAGGGCCTTTAATAAATGGGCAGTTGATAAGTAAAACAATACAAAAGGACAGGAAGTTCTCATCTATCAGGGCTCATAGCACAACAGGAAATTGTCCACCATAAACCACTGGGGAAGGTGTTTGTTTTCTGTAAACTTACTGCCAGTCTGGAGAAATGGCAGATGGACTTCTTTACCATCATATGTCCAATAATGAGAATTATGTATTACTTTAGTGCTTACCTGATCTTTGTAGATCAGTGCATTTGTTCCATGTAGGCAGCAAGGGAAACATTCTAAGCAGGGTTTCAAATATTTTGGTGGAATAGAGCTTATTCTGTAAATGTAACTGCAGAATCTGTTTTGTTTTTCACTGAGCCCCTGCTTTCTGAAATAGTGCAGGGGAGATTGTTCACTGTTGAGGTACCTTTCTGTTAAACCAGTATAAGTTTCCCACAGAGGAAACCTTCAGGATGTGTCAAACAAAGGACCATCTTTCCCAAGAACCAGGAGGAAATTGAGGTTTTCTGGGTAATGGTGTGTTCTATGCTAATAGAAAATGATTGTTTATGGTTTATATTGATGCATTTATAGCCTTTTCCAAAGAAGATGCATGTCATAAAATTAAGTACAGTGTTGTAAACTATTTCTGAACATCAGTTCTTCAGAACTTGAGAGTTCTTCAGTGTTGAAAGCAGAGGTAAACATGAGATGAATGAAGCCAGGATTCTTGTGGGTTTTAAACTAAATAATCAGCTATCTACTTCCCCCAGTCAACCAACCAACCAATCTGCTACATAAATAAATAAGAGACTGTATCCAGTTCCAGTCCAAATAATCAGCAAGCTGCAGCAGACAGGGTGTAGTCCCTGGTACCACAGTCAGCTCTGTGCATTGCTCATGTGTGCCAGGCTCAGCTTCCTAAATCCTGGAGCCTGAAATGCTTCCTTACCTGGCTGTCTGCACCTGGGCAATAGAAAGCAGCAGCTTTCTGGTGATGAGCACAGAATCAGTGCAGGGCTTTTCTTCCATAAAGTGCACACCACGTTTTCCCTTTATTAGCCACAGGGTTTAACATTTTGAAAGCAGAGATGGATTTAATCTTAAGACTGCATTTAGCAATTATAGCACCAGAAAAAGTGGGGACATGTGCCCTTTTGATTTTCCCTTTTTCCTTGTCTGTGAGTCCTTTGCTTTGAGTGAGCTTGCAAGGAGTATTTTGAATATTCTGTGTTTCAGGAGGTTTTGATTGTAGTGTTACTTATGAAAGTCGTGTGTTTGTGGGAGGTGAACAAAGGTCTAGAGATCAGTGGATTCTATTGTATGATACCATATGTACTTCTCCAAATAATGACAGTGTTAGCATCTTCTCTTGCTGAATCTAGAATTACTTGCTACTCCTCTGAGATACACCTTTCTGGCATTAAAAAAAAAAAATAAAAGCCACAAAGAAGTTTGCAAATACTCTTTAATATAAAAAGATCCCTTAGAGGTGATCACTGTCTGTACCAAAGATATCAGGTGTTCCTGTGGTCTTTGTGAAATTGCCAGCTGGTTAAAGGGCCAGAAATGGATGAGAATTTGTGATTTTAGTCTTTTCCCAGTGCCAAGCAGAGTGTGGGTGCTCAGCACAGAGCCAGTGTCTGCTCACACAGCACTGCCCACGGGCCAAATCAAGCAGCACCTCTGAGGAGGGGAGAGAGAGACAGAGTGCTCAGAGTCACGTATAATGAAACTCCATCCCTGCACAGCTTCCCTGTTTCTGAAATTAACCAGTGAAAAAAGGAAAAAGACTTGCACTGTTTATAGTCTGTCCTGTAGAAAATTGTGGAAAAGCAGTTGGTGTTTTTCCTTGTTGACACATCTGTTAAAGTTTTAATAGGATAAGAGGGGTCATGGCATGTAATTATTTTATTTTAAACATCAAATGAATTTAAAAGCCTTCATGTTCAGGGCATCTGTTTGAATTTAGATGGTGCTCATTCTGTTTGATTTCAGAAGATCTTAGTTGCTGCTGCCAAGCTGCCTGCTTCTTGGTTTTCAGTTTTTAATTTTATCAAGAACAAATTATAGAATCTCTTTGCCTTTTTTAAATGTGACACAGAGCATGTGTTAGTCAAAGTTGCAAAAATTGGGAAGCTGCCAAAATGCAAAATGATTTTTCCTTCCTATTTCTGTTTTTTAAGATTAAGAGATATTTAATTACATAAACAGGGATACAAGTCCTGCCATTATAGTGGATCTGTTTAATAAACACTATTATCGTTGGTTGAGAAAAGATAGATATGTTGTTTAGGTCAAAACTAATTAAATGAAGAAAAGTAAATAAAATGTGAAGCTTTTTTGTAAAAGAGTATGATTAGAAAAGATATTTTCATAGGAATCTGTTTCTTCTTAGGAAAGATTAGTTTTGCTATCTTCTAGCATGTTAATCTTGAGAAATTAAACAGTAACATTTCAAGTACATGCTGTTTAGTTTTGTTCTTATTTCTGAAAATACACAACTAACTATACAAATGAGACTTGAAATAAATACCAAATCTTTGCAGGTTTTTATATTTAGCTATGAATACAGTTGGGGTTTTTTTGTGTGATTGTCAATATCTCTGCTTGTGACTGCCACATCTCTGATGCACATGCAGAAATAATTCAGTATTTTCTGAATCACACCTGTCTGTAATTGGACTATTATGTAGTTGTTTGTTAGAATGGTAGGAAAAGAGTATTATCTGTGTCAATGTAATTAATTTTGTTTTTGCAATGTGTCATTCCTACAGCCAACTGTTGGGGAAAGTCTTCAAAAAGAAGCATTGAAAAAGCAAGCAATGAAACAGGTAAGGGACTATTCCTAATTTATTCTCAATGTTCTGATGGGTAAATTTATACTGTAGGTCTGTTAAACTACAATATGAGAATCAAATATGTGAAAATAGTAAGGATTTCATTATTATTATTTTGATATCTTCTCCTGCCTGTTTTTGTTTTAGACTAAATTGGAGATTCAGAAGGCTTTAGAAGAAGATGCTACAGTATATGAATATGACAGTATTTATGATGAAATGCAGCAGAAGAAGAAGGAAAGCAGTGCCAGAATGTTTGCTGGAAATGATGACAAAAAGGTCAGTACCTGAGAATGTATCCTGTCTGTCCAATTCAGTCTGCTTGGGGTAACCATGACTGGTTAACTTGTAAATTTTAAAGCATTGCTGGATTATCCTGACAAGTTATACTTCCCTTGTTACTTATTCTAGTTCATTTGAAGGCTCTTGTCAGGTTCTGGGGATGAAAGGGAGCCTCCCACTCCTTAAAAGAAGGGCAAGGCTGTTACAGTTAGGAAAACAGAGGGATGAAAAATCAAAAAACATTTATTTTCATTTAGACTAAAAATCCTCCTAGTCAAAGATGGGATTACTGTTTTGATTGAACACAGCAGCCTCTCTTGGTAGTGGGAAGTGTGCTGTGTGTGGGTCTGAAAGCAAAGGCAGTTTGTTTTGGATAGCTTCCAATCAGAGGGAGAGCACATTAGATTAGCTCCTGACAGTTTTCTTCCATTACCAGCATAATTCAACATCTCCATCAATCCCAATTTGTGCTTTCTCAGTCACCACAATTACCTCTCAGCATGGTAACTTTCTTCCCTTCTACCTCAGCCCAGATACATCCACAATATCCTCAAAGCAGCTGAGATTAGAAAGAAGGAACAAGAAAGACGAATGGAAAGAAAAATTCAGAAAGAGCGTGAAATGGAAGGAGGAGAGTTTGCAAACAAAGAGGCTTTTGTGACTTCAGCCTATAAGAAGAAGCTGCAAGAAAGAGCTGAGGAGGAGGAGAGGGAAAGAAGAGAATCAGCTCTCGAGGGTGAGATTCATAGTGAAATAATTGTCCTGAGAAAGAAGAAGGGCCTTGTGCATGATTTACAATATACTCATCTGGTGGTCTCTATGTGAGGCTTGAGATAACTAAAATCAAAGAGGACCAGATTAGCAGATCCTGAATCAGATCAACCTTGGTCTGTTGCTTTGCATGTGTTACAGATGGAGCAGAGGAAGCTCTTGTCTGTGCTATTTGGGTTGGTACTTCAATTTTTGAGGGAGGGTCAGTTGCTGAAGGAAGACTCGTAAGCCTGGGGTACAGAGATGTTTCCAGTCCTTACCTCAGACATTCTGGTCAGGGTCAGGAGTAGATGTAAAGCACAGGATGTAGGATCATTAGATAAACTGGGCTGGAGTGGATCTCTGAGGGTCACCTGTTCCAACTGCCTGCTCCAAGCACTGCCTGCTGTGAGGCCAGGTCAGGTTACTCTGAGCTTTTTCCACTTCAGATTTGAAAACCTCCAGGATGGAAATTGCAGTTATGGTGGTGTGTACCAGTTGTGAGTTGTGTGTGATGAGTATTTGTTGCACAGTAAATCCAACCTGCCATTCTTTCTCTCAGCATACCTGGATGTGACCAAACAGAGAGATCTCAGTGGATTCTACAGACATCTTTTAAACCAGCGTGTGGGGGAAGAAGAGATGCCCAAATGCAGCTTCCGTGAAGCCAGGTAGGATGTGATTCCAACAGGGTTTCAGCTGTAAAAACCAGCATCTGGCTGTTTGGCATTCCACACCCACTGGAAGATTAGACAGAGCACAGTGGTAAGGTAAACTGGTAATTTCATACAGCTGATTAACTGATTTGGTAAATAATAATAATTATCAGTGACACAGACATGAAACAAGCTGGACAGGGACACTTTCTGAAAGGTATCAAGAGGACAGTTATGATTGTAATCCTGCTTGGTATTATTCTAGCCTACTTTTTCTTTGGTTTTCATAATACTTAGCAATCTGTTTTAAGTTACACATTTTGAATCATGAGGAAGACAAGAGGTAAAATAGTGAGCATAGCAGTAAATCATAGGAAATGAATATGCTATGAATTTCCTGTAAAGAATGTGTCTTCACTTTGTACTCCATATTTAATTGTATAAAAACTAAATTGAGTGTTGGTGTTGTGGTAAAAGGAAATGAGTCAAATATATAGGAAATCCAGTGGGAGTATTTTGAAATCTGAAAATGTGATCATTCTAAAGCAAAGTAATGAGATGAGACTGAATTATTTAGGTGTTAAAAATGGTAACATTGTGCCCTGTGGATAAATGTGATGAAGAGTATGTTTCTTGCATGCAGCAATTGATCATCTGAGACACTAACCCAGGTTAAACCTGGTTTGATAGAGATTTAAAGCATGGTTGTAACTAGTTAAGTGTTTGCTATCACAAAGAAAATGCAGCTTTCATCAAGAGATCTTCTAGATCTGAGACTGGATTGTTAAAAAGTAAATTCTTAGCCCGAGTTTAGAAAGTGATCACTGAAGTTACTCAGCTGCCTGAAGTAAGGGAGTTCTCCATGAAATCCTCAGGGTTATGTGATTTTGTACTGTGTAGAGAGCATTTGAATTGATGGTTTTTTAATCTTGCAAATGAAGGAAATTTCCTTTAGTGGCACATAAAATTAATTCAGGGGAAACAAAATTGTCCTGTAGATGGTGTTCCCAGCAAGGCTTTCAAATAAACTCAGGTGTATATTTTAATTTTATTATTTCTCATGGTGGTACAGCAGGATACAGAGAGCAAAACAGCTCAATTTTTAAACCTCAGAAGTGTCCCTAAAGTGATCCACCTTTGATTTGGATTACTAGCACATTACCAAACTTTTCAGTGTAATTTTTAGTCGTTTTTCTTGGGCTGCCCATGCCTTCAAGCACTCAGCAGATATAGAACCTCACTAGTGGTGTGCTGACTCAGGAGGGTGCCCCTCAGGCTGTTCCTGGAGCTGTGATTAAATGGAAGAGATGTGGCTTGTGTGAATGAACATGGATTTCCTCATCAGCCAGAAGAGAATGACAAAGCATAACCCCCTCCATGGGTGAGCATTTTGCAGTTAAGAATATCTGAGCTGTTAAAAGTTACTAAATTTCTGGCTAGCCACAAGTGAGATCTTCAGAAATATTGGATCAGAAAGCCATGTTCCTCTCTCTGTCAGCCACACAACCTGCTTCTTCTCTGGATAATTATTTGAAGTGAACAGAGGACCAGATGTAGGTGAATCTGTAAATTGCCAGCAGGCTTACACAGGAACACAAATCAATGTTTTTTTTTCCTTAGATGGAGGCTGTACATATTTTACCATAGTCACTCTTTTAGATAAAATCCTCAGCTCACATTCACCAGTGAGCCAGATGTGGATACTCTGTGCTGGATTCCTGGAACCTGAGCCACAGACAGATTTGCTTTCTTAACTTTTCAGCAGCATCTTTTGCCTAAGTCCTGACTGGAAGTCAGTTCATAGAAAAGTCCAGGATTTCAGGCTTTTTAATGTTGTTTTTCTTTTCTAACATAAAAAATGTAGGATAAAGGAAGAAAAACCTGACAACCAGGATGAACCCAACGAAAAGAACAAATGCCCATTGGAAAAAGAAAGAGTGAAGCCCTCTAAGAAAGAAAATAATCCAGATGCTGATACCGACCTGGGAACTGATAGCAGTGATGATGACAGAAGACATAAGCATAGTAAAGTAGATTTGAAAAAGAAGAAAAGAAGGGAGAACTCTGTGAGCAGTGAAGAGGAGGTTAAACATCACAAAAGCCAGAGGCATTCCAGGTCACCAAGCTCATCCAGTGTGGAGGAAGAGCCACGCAGCAAAGCCCAAACAAGTCATCAGAGGGGAGAGAGCAGGCCAAGCAGAAAGGGAAGTGATGAGCAGTACAGGGAAAAGGATTATGAGAGGAGTAGGACCCATGAAAAAGATCACCAGAGGGAAAGGGAAGAGAGACACAGGCATGGGGATCACACCAGCAGAGATCACTACAGGAGGAGGGAAGATCAAGATGATAAACAAAGGGGGAAGGAAAGAAAAGAGAGAGAGGGGCATGGCAGAGAATGGAGGAGGGCAAAGGAGAGAGAGGAGAAGGGCTCAGAGAAGGAACGAGAGAAAGACAGAGCAAGAAATGATAGAGATAGATATAATGACAGAGAGAAGGAGAGAGGAGAGAAATACAGAGAAAGGGAAGATCATGCAAAGGAGAGGAGAGAGAAATATGGCAGTGATGAAAAGAAACACAGAGAGAGGAGGGAAAGTACTCCAACATCTTTAGAGAAAGATGGAGAGAGTGATCTGGGAAAAGAGAGAAAGGGAAAAGACAGACAGGTGGATGAGAAGGGAAGCTCCAGCTCTGGAATGTCTGAGCAGAAACGTAAAGCTGGAGAAGAAGGGGAGAAAGAACAAGCACAGAAAGCACCTGAGAGCCTGAGCAAATTTGCCAAAAGGAGCAATGAGGAGACGGTGATGTCAGCACGGGACCGGTACCTGGCCCGGCAGATGGCCCGGGTCAGCACCAAGCCTTACATCGAGAAGGAGGAGGATTGATGGGCTGGGCACAAACCCCTGGGCTGCCAGCCAGGAGGAAAGGCCACTGCTGTGCAGAAAAGGTTCTCCTGCCTGTTTATTCCTGGCTTTCCTTTGAGAAGTTGTATGTCCCGTAAGAGAACAGCTTTAGCAATGGATCAGTGGTTCTCTTGACACACACCCCTGGTCTGTCTGTACAGCTGAAGTGTTAAATGTGGCTGACTGTCCACCCTCCCTTCAGCACCATGTCCTTGGTACATGAAGGTTTTGGACAGACCTGGGAGTGTTTAACAATGTGAGTTAAGAATACATTCCCCTGCTCCTTTCAGCAGCCATAACAGTGAGCTCTGCTGAAACAAAGGTGTTCTCATTGCCCACTGCTGCTCTCAAAAATGGGAAGCAAACCTGTAAAAGGGGGTAAAAAAAGCAAGAAACCCAGCCTGAATAATGATCTAGGTGGTTTCTATATGTAGAGTGAATTTTGTAAGATATGCATATTGAGGTATGAATTTTGTATTATGTTTGGGGTTTGGTCTGGGCACCTGATGTACAGAAACAGCAAATAAAGTGTAAGATACATATTGAATCAAATGTGTGGGTCTTCTCGTGTGTAGGTTATTTTATTGCCTCTTTTTTGACTGGAACAAGGTAGATGACTCTGTTTTCATGTATTACACTTGTATCTGCTTTTTAAGTGCTATTTTAGATTTGTCATCTTCTTTTCAAAGGTTCATATTCAAGAATAAAATTATCTTCCAGCTAGGTAAGTAGGATGTCTGACAGTGGTCATAGCTTTTAAAATACATTTTCAACACTTTTTAAGTTGTTTCTTTCACTTTTTGTTGTAAGTTTATCACTTTTGTGCTAGAGTAAGGTGAACTTACACATTAAAAAAA
This sequence comes from Thryothorus ludovicianus, assembly GCA_013397245.1. Classification (NCBI taxonomy): domain Eukaryota; kingdom Metazoa; phylum Chordata; class Aves; order Passeriformes; family Certhiidae; genus Thryothorus; species Thryothorus ludovicianus. The sequence continues at coordinate 452,464 of VZTB01007449.1, forward strand.
ACGGTTTTGAGATTGGTGTTTCCCTAATAATTTGTTCAACAGACTGAGCAGTGAGACAAAGTGTGAGTAAAATTAAATGCAAATGCTGCCACTTTATAAAGGCTTTAATATGTCAGCTAATCAAGTAGTTAAGCACATACTCCAGTGTGGAGCAGTTTGGTTTTGATGTTCTGTGTAAACAACTTTAATGATCTTGGATTCTTCTGTTAGCAGTGGGCCAGGGTTCAAACACTGAAGGAAATCCTCTGCTTTTTGTCAGAGGCCTTGTTGGCATTGTAAACTGGACTAGATATTCTGTTACTTAGAACTGAGATTTTTATCTTTGCTCTTCCCAGAAGAAAGAGGCACAAGGGACATCTGCAGATGGTTTATGAATATTAAATTTATTACAGTAACAGTTTACAGTACAAGGCACATACTGATGACTTACAATCAGCTTGCAACACTTGTAACTAAACAGTTGCATAAATTAATACAGGTGCATCATGTACAAGTTGGAGGGAATACTTAGTTCTGTACAGCTAAAACTCCAGTTTTATTCTCTTTAAAAGGCAAAGATGGTCCTAATTTACCAATTTCATGACTTCCTTTTCACTGTTCAGAACAGAGGGTAGGATATACTCGTGGTAGATGAGTGGAAGATGAGCTGTAGAGAAGGAATTTTTTTGCCTCAAAACACTTTGTAACTGCAGTGCAGCTCATTTGGTATCAATATAAGTAGTTATTATACAAAACCAGTGTTTAAGGTATGGCTACTTGCTGAGCTACCTGATGAATATTGGTTACTTTACATGTTTTCAGATGGGTATGTAAAAGGAAAAAAAAAAAGAGAATTGTATAAATAAGTAAATTTCTCAGTATTTCAACCACCCAGCTAAATAGAAATACAAGAAAATGAACTTCCCATAATAAGATTCAAACCAATACACCATGTAACAAAAAAGTAATGAGGACTAAACTGCCTTTCAAGTTCAGCATTTATAGAATGAAAACATGGATGTGTTTTACCTTTGTATGATTCAGGAAAAGCCTTTTTAATCTACATTGCTTTTTGCATCTTCAAATAATTCTTAAGAATTTGTACCCTCTCAGTATCTTGGGACTCAGAGCACATTGTTCTCATGTTTCAGCTGTTGCAGGGCTTGTGTTACTATCAGGGCTTCTTGGCTGGCTTAATTCCCTAGAAAATGTGATACATCTTGGGAAATCTCTCTGAAACCTCCCAGAGAGACAATGTCTGTCCTATGTCAGTCTCTTAAAAATTACAAAGTTTTTTCCTTAGCTGAACACTTGTCTGAAGAGGGCAGAAACAGGGCAGGGTTTTCTCCTTTATTTCCCACATTTTGTTGTTGGATGCATACAAATACCTCATTCATCTTATATTGACATTTCTTGTGTATTTTTTCAGTTAATGAACTCAGCAAATTTAATTTTTGGAAGTATTTTTCAAATACACTTGAGGCATAAGCTACAAAACTTTCTCATGAGTAACTGTTGGGTAAGACAGATTTATTATGTTTTCCTAGTGGCAGTTAAAGAACATATTCCTGTTTTAAAAATAGTTCAGGAGTCTGGTTCTGAAAGAACAGTCCTTGTCCCTCTTAAGTTATTTCCTCATTGGAAGTTGGGATTGAGACTTAGATGAACTCAAAAGTCATTATCCAAAGTGAGAGAGGAGGTGGAAGAGGCCTTTCTCCAGATACACAAAGGAGGAGAACTGGCAGAGGTGATGGAAATGTTTTCAGAAGGCAGACACAGCATCCCTGCTTTCACCTGGCAAGTGCTTCATACCCAGGGAAACTCCAACAGGTTCCTCAATGCCCCCTGCTCTGGCTGCACAGGGAACCTTGGCAACTTTAGCAAAGAGTTACAAGAGAGACTTTTATCCTCTGTCTTATTTTACTTTCATCATAACCTATGTGCCACATTAAAGATACAATGCAAATTTGTAGATGAGTGATGCCTGCTTGGGTTTGTCTGCACTTCCACTGCAGCAGACCTCGTGTCCTCCAAGGGCCAGGGCAGCTGCATTTGGAGAGCACATGTGTGCACATCATGTAAAGAGCTTAGGATGGACATGGGGGTTAATTTGTGTGTCAGTGCCTTGAAATTTAACATAAATAGTTCTGATGAGACTCAGTCCTGCTGAACTCTACTCAGCTTCTTGCTAAGAAAAAAATAATTCCTCTCCTTTTCTTCTTCAGCTTGAAAACACAATGTACTCGCATTAGAATATGAGCTGCTAAATCTTCAAAGCAGGTTTGGGCTGTTGTAAATGTAGTTTTGTCAGCCAGCCAAAAGGATTATTCTAAATTTTACTTCTATACTAGGAAAGAGGAGGATAAACCCAGAGGCCCCAGAAAATTTTAGGTGTGAAATTAACTGTAAAGAAAAGGGAAGTGAAGCAGAGAAAGAGATCTTTAAAATTGCACTTTTTGGCGTCAGAACTCAGAAAGATTCATTGTTGGTCTGTAGTTTCTGTAAGTCTGCCAGGACAATGATTGGTTATGGAAACAGTACAGTAAGTGCTGGCAACTTAAGTGCTTGTCAAGTAACTCATGATGAGTTTTTGTGGCTTAATTGGGTCTGAAGGAAAGTGAAGCCGCAAACATCACCAAAAAAAATGGTTTTGTAATTTTTTTTATGCAAGAAACAGTAGAAATTGTTACCACCTACAAACCCAAATGCTGTGTGTGCTGATGCGTGCAGAGCTGTGCTGCTCAGCATTTTTCCTCTCCCTCTGTCTACTCCACCACAAACCTAGGGAACTTCCTATTTTTGTTTTCCTAGTTTATAAACCCCTGCGTTACTCGAGTAATGTATGGCTATCAGAAATATTTGTGCATTTTCCCACGTAGTTGAAGCAAGTAGAGAACCTTAGAAGCGAATACGACATTGCCCGGTACGAACGATCACACGGAGGGAGGAGATACAGGAGCACTGCCACACACTGGGGGTCTACACCTAACCCTGCCTCGCCTTGCTCGTCCTGGAGGGGCTGCTGCAGGCACTCGGGGCCTCTCCAGGAGCAGGGAATTCCCTCGTGCTCCAGAGTGAGTGCTCAGTCCAGCCTGCTTGGAAGTGCAGGATGTCATTGAATTGCTTGGATAAATGTGCTGGAGGCATCACCTTTGCGAATGGTGCCGGTGGTGCAGCCTCTGTTTGTTGTCTCAGCTGCAAAGGTGGTTCTCTGGGGGGAGAGGGTGGGGAAAGGGACGTTTTGTGCTCCTCTTCCCTCCCCCAGAACCAGGCTGGCTTATACTGCGTTCATGCGGATGTCTCCAAAGGGAATTTCTGTCGCTGTTTCTGGAGTAATGCTTTTCAGAATACGCTGTTGGAAAGAAATCAGTGTTAGAAATGGATTCATTTTAGAGGCAGTACATAAAACGTCCTAACAAATACATTTAGAAAAAGATTAATAATAAAGTACAGCTTTGAGTTACACCTCTGGAGCTACTTAAGAGTGTTTCAGGCCTCTGTTAGCACTATGAAGATGGAAACTGCTATAGAAATACACAGCAGGATTTTAAAATTTATTTGTAACATAATTGGAATCAGAGCTTGGCAGATGTCACATTAATGCTTTAGGACTTTGCAGTTTACTCGGATACCCTGAGCCAACTAAACATATTCTTCACAAACTGGTATTTATTTGAACTTAGAAGAAATCTCAGTGTTGTTATTATAGATTTATGGCAGAGAAATCTTAATAAATGTGTGACAGAAAAACAAGCTTTTCTTACAGATAACATGCCAGGAAAGCAGCCTTTCACTGCCTCATTTGCTTGACTGGAGGATTTTGAGTGTCTGGGGTGAATTTTAGGATGACTCTCCAGTTCATCAGAGCTTAAAAAATTTCTTGTTGTAACATTTTATAAGAATTTCTCAGCAGCCTCAGTAAGAACTGAGGAGATTTGTGAGAATGGGAAGAAGGCAATTCAGGAAGAGAACAGCCAGTCATGATATTTTTAGGAATCACCTCCTTCCTAACAGTCAAACAGAAAGAACAGAACATCAGGGCTACCTCCTTGAGTGTCCCTGGGGTGATGACCAAGCGATAGACCATGTAGATGGGAATGAAGATGATGGAGGAGGTTCCTATGCAGTAACCCACAACTGTGGTCCAGTAGGGATAATCATAATCAAAAAGCCTCAGCTCAGGAGGGTTGGACAGAAAGCTGCAAGTGACGAACTGGAAGAGAAAAGGGCAAAGTGTGAATATGTGGCTTTTGATGGCACACACTTTGGGGAACTCTGTTCCAGCAGAGCACTGAAATAAACAGAAAATGAGTAGAACTCAAGGTTAAAACTATGTTGACACTGAAAAAGCTGAAATTTCATGAGTGTAGATTTAAAACAAATCAACAACAAATCATAAAACCAAGACTAAAAGGATCCTTCCCAAAGCAGGTGCTCTCCACACTACACTGCTCTCTGTCAGAACAGGAAAAGGAAAAAAGGTCAGCTCAATTACTGCTGTGATTTCCTGAGCATATCATTCATAACTGAAAAATTCCTTAGGAAACAACAAGTACTTCTAGTTGAAGATTACAGGAATAATATTTGTGACTATCCTGGGAAGGATCTCTGTTTTTTCCAAAATATCAGAAGCTCAGGATTTACCAGCAAAATTGCTATATAGAAATGACATCGTACATCCTGAGCTTTCCTTATTTTAGGTGAGTTTCCACAGGGAATACAAACAGCTCTGCCTGGTAACCACATCCCCAGAGCTCTGTGCATGTTTGTTTTGCTGGGTTAGGATTACAAAGAGGACAGAAGTATAAAAATGACTGTGGTGTGACATTTTTATTTATAGACTTCTCTTCCTAGGGCTAATAAAATGAAAGTCTGTTAATTATGCCTTGATCATTACAAGTGTTTTAAATTCACTCTGTAGGTCTTAAATCTACATTCTGTGCTTCATAAACTCCATCTTGACCTGCTCTGCTCCCACTAAGGCCAGCCAGAATAAAAGAGAACGTGAACTAATTTTGAATCAGGAAATGAACACTTTATGTTCAAATGTTATTAATAACACTGTCAAGCCAAACATTGGGACAGTTTTTCCAATTCTGAATTATAGATTTATAATGGTAGTAATTAACTGCTGTAAATTTTAAGTGGGATATTCTAAAGTTGTCCATCAGCAGTTGCTGAGGCAGTGTATTTACTTATCTTGGTTTTCATCCTCTGACTATGTTTCATCAGCTTTTATTGCTTCATTTTGCTGAGGTAAACATAAGGCAACAAAACAAAGTGAATTTGTTTAGCAGAGGGCAGGGGGGGATTTATTCAGAACCCAGACTTATTCAGCTAATTCAACTACAAAAATCCTTAAAACTGTGATTTAGTAACTAGACCTTGCAGCATTGTATTGGGTTTTTCACTAATTGAGCCTTTTTGTTTTAACAAAAATTGTTACTGAAGAACTTCACAAGAGAATCCTGGAATTAAGCTTTCAGAAGTCTAAGGAGCTGCATTGTTCAGTGGTGATTTTCTTGGTGCTGGAAAGAAAAAGCTCTAAAGAAAACTCACCAGAAGGAAGAGGGGACTAATTGCAACCCAGCAAACTCGCCAGTACCAGCCTGGGGCAGAGCCCAGCATTTCTTTCACATCATTGCAAAACTGGGTGATGCCTGTGGAAACAAGAGGGAGGGGAAGGATGACAGCACATCTAAGTTTTTCTTAAGTAGATGCTCGACACTTTTTATGCCCAGCAAGTAAATTCAGAATATATCCCAGAAGACCATTTTGTTCCTGTAACTATTAATTTTACTAAATCCGTAATTATTCTGAATTTCACCTCCTGTTATTTTTAGGTGCCTGTGTACTTCTGTCACAGAGCAATTAATACTAATTCTCACTGCTTTAGCTATCAGTGAGTTTGTAAAGAGCTTTTATAAACTTTTTTCTGGAGACATGGGTGATGTTGTCTGCAGAAACCGAGGCAGTGCTGAGCTGCAGGAGCTCAGGGGTTTGGGTCAGGGGTGTTTGGAGGTACCATAGAACCAGGACACAGCCACTGCCTCCAGGAACACGACGGTCAGGACAGCTGGACCCGTGGCATATTCCTCAAACAGCTTCACCACATACGCTCCTCCCTGGAGAGAGATCAAAGTGTCAGTGTCCCCAGCATCCCACGGTGACAGTCCTGCCCTGCTGCTCTTGGTTCTGCCTTTGCCTGGAGCAGAGCACTCACAATGCACCCAGTTCTGTCACTCTGTGGCTGTTTCACCTGGTGAGCTGCTCACACCCCTCACCTGGGGTCTGCTGTGCTAAAATCTGCTGGGGCTTCTGGCTGGATTTTAGTGAACAAAGGGGATTTTGCAGAATGGCTTTGGCATGCCCTCTTCTTTCTCCACCAGGGATCATAGCTACTGAACAGCAAATAAATAAAGTGTTACTTTGCTTTCTTTCCATTTGGGATCTGGAACCTTGAAGGAGGGGAACTTGCAGAGGAACTCAGCATCCTTGTACAGCAAACGCTTCACATAAGGAAGAAGTTACACATAAATGAGCAAAAACATGGAGTGAAACATGACAGGAAAGCCAAGTATTTCTTTCTTTCTCCCTTATGATCATTACACTCATTATTCAAAAATTGCTTGTTGTGAGAATGAAATCTACAAGCCCCACAGGAACTATTTGATGTGACTAATGATGATTTCTGCCTTGAAACAATGAGGAAGATCCAGGAAATGCATCACTAGATTTTTTTTTTTTTAATTCAAAATACATTTTACACATTGAGAAAATTGTAATAACTACTCATGCTGTTTTTAAACATGGAGCTTTTGGGAACAAGAAATAAACCACAAAAAATGTGGCTGTCTGCTGACTGATGAGCAGCATCATTTATGATGTTTAGCACATCATGAGTTGCAGTAGGATCATTTTGCAACATATTTCCTCATGAAATATAGCTCACATTTACTCCAATAGATTTCAAATGCATAATGAAAACAGGCTGGAGGTTAGAGCTGATTCCTTGAAACTCTCTTCAAAAAATTACTGCCCTCTCCAATGTTCCATTGGCAGGAAACCACCAGTGAGGGGGCTGAGGGTGGGTGGAATACTCACAAATGTCAGGGTTGCCAGCGACCCCAAGAAGCAAACAATGGTCAGCCCAAGGACAAACAATTCCCTGCGTTTGCCCCAGACGTGTGGGAATTCATCCAGGACTCCAGTAATCACTCCCTCTAATCCTGCAAACTGAAGAGCATGGAAAAATCACTGGGAAATAGAGGGCAGTGTTACCTGCTTAAGAATGTGAGTGCTTAAAGGAGAGTTACAGCACTGAAACATTGGAGCTTTGCTCTGCTGTGGAGTTGGTGTGGGGTTGAGACCAGTTTTTCCCGATTTTTTTAAATTCTTTAGGGTGGAGATTTCGTATTCAAGTATCTGTGGGAATGCACTGTCTTCCAAAGGCAGTCCTGTGCTACAGGCACCAGGATGTGGAGAAATGAGAGGTGGTTCAGTAGGACCAAGACTGAGAAATCAGCAGAGTTCAGCCCTGCTGGGAGGAGCTGACTCTCCACCTATAAAACCAGACTCACATGACAATTTTTTAGTGTATCTCCAGTTCCCACGTTTTAAATCCAATTTGTGTGAAAAAATTCCAGATTTTCATAATTGCTTTGTAAGTTTACAAGCAAGAAAGGAGCCTGGAAGGCTGCATTCAACCAGGAGTGTATAAATCAGTGCTTTGCTTGTATTTCAGGGTCTAATTAATTGTCACAGCACGACAGTGACAAATCACTTGATTATATTTAAACCTATTCAGATAAAAATTGGAGTGACAGTCGCTGTCTTACAGAAGGCACCTGGAGCTGCCAGTCCTGCTGCAAACCCCTCCGTGCCAGTGCAGTGTTTGCAATTCTGTTTTTGTGGTGCCTGAGGGGGTCAGGCTGTGCCCCCAGGGTCTCCCCTGCTGGCTACTCACCGTGCTGTCTAACCCCAGCGTGAGCAGCATCAGGAAGAAGATGATGGCAAAGAAGGTGGAGGCTGGCATGTTTGCAATGGCCTCTGCGTAGGTGATGAAGAGCAGGCTGGGTCCTGGAGCAGAGAGTTGGGGGCACTGTTAGCCAGTGCTGCTGAGGGAAGGACAGGCTGTGCACGGTGTCTCCCAAGGGAAAACTTCTCCCCCCAGGCTGCTTTGCCATGTGCACATCTGTGAGACTGCCAGCTGGCTTTTATATGTGGTATTTATGGGCTGATTTTTTAGCTGTACTGTACAACAGTGCCCAATAAAGTCATCCTGAACAACAGACTAAACATTTCTCACCGTTTGGGCTGCTCTCAGTCTAGATATACACATACAAATATATTCTATCTGAGAAGCAGTTTGGGGGGTCCATGGAGCATTAACCTACCAGTGTCTTTGGCAACCTCTGACACATCTTCGTTCCTCATCTCAGCCATGTATCCCAGCACGGTGAAGATGACAAAGCCAGACACAAAACTGGTCAAGCAGTTCACGGTGCTGGTGACCAGAGCATCTCTGCAACAGAAGACCTAACTCTCATCAGGGGATCTGCACCTGCTAGAAACGCTTTACAACCTCTTGGTCTACAATCTAGACAGACTCCTAGAAAAACTAAGGGAATACAAGGGAAAAAAACAAGCAGCAGATTTGGAAGAAAGAGGGAAAAAACCCAACAACCCATGACTGGTTTTTCTTCTCCAGTCCATACAGATGCTGTAACATCAATCTGCCACTGGACTGAATGCTGGTTGTATCCTGATGTTTTAAAAGAATAGGGATTACTATGTGAATATTAAAGAATTGAGAATTTTATTTTAGAAGTTAGAAATAGCAAGGAAAAACCATAAATTGCCTTTCTACTCAAGAGTATGAACTTTTTTCCTAACTGACTACTGAGATTAAATAATTACAATGTGATGGCTTGGCAAGGGTTTAGTCCATTTTGTTGTGGCAGGTTTCTACATTTTAGACCTCTTGCTGTAATTAGTAAAATATATCTACTTTATCTATTATCTACTTTGAGGTAGGCAACAGAGGAGAAATGCTTTAGATTGCAGTTCTCTGTTACACTTACTTCTGATTTCCATGTACACAGGTCTGACAATTTAGTGCCTTTCACTAGCACCCTGTTTCTTTTTCATAAATACCCACAGTTATATTTTTTAACTCGATTTTACTTATAGAATAAGGTAGAACTCACTGGTAGCAGTTGTTGTGGAATTTGTTGTAGCTAGCATAAGCCAACAGGACCCCAAAACCTGGTCCCAGGGAGAAAAAAATCTGAGCTGCTGCATCCACCCAAACCTGAAAAATATTGAAGGCCAAGAAAAACATGACATGAAACAGATTGAATGAGTTTGGCATATTCAGAATATCACTTAGGTCTACAAAATGGTGTTTCACTGGTCTGCCTATGTCCTAGCCCTGGTCTAACAGACACTCTGTTGAGAGAGTTGTTGAAATGTCAATGTTTGTTCTAGAACTGTTGAGGCTCTTGCACTTCTGACAGCATCTTAGATTAATTCAGTGAATTGCCTGTAATCAATTTAAGTTTTGTGGCATATAGAGAACTTTCTACCCATGATTTTGAAGTCTTCCAAATCTTTCTCCAAACTCTGTGTGCTGTGGAATAGTCCTGTGTTTGGCAGTGTGTCCTCCAGGCTATGTTGACTTTTCCTAGATTTATGGAAATCCATTTGACTGCCTGGATGCAGTTCTGGTCCTTGGGGCTCAATTCAGCTTTGTTGTAGCTGTGACAGATGCAAGTGTGATGATCTTGTTATGAAAATCATGTTGTACTTGAAAAGTGGCCACAGGCCTAATGAGTAATGTTCTAAAGTACAATATCAGCTCTCTTTCTGAAGGTGAAAGTCCTCATTCGTTTATTCTCTTTTGATTGAAACATGGAGTTCATTACAACTCATTTCTAATATTCTCTCCCATCGTGTGAGGCCATCCTGTATCACCCAGACAGAGCTCTGTCATCACCCAGCACACAGATTGCAATCTGCTGTCCTCACTCCAGATACATCCAATACAATATCAATGCCCTTTATTGCATTTTCAGAAGATGTGGTTCCTTATTGGAGATGCTGCTTTATCAGAGGCTGGTGTCTTTTCATTTCCTCTTCATTCAAAACACTCCATATCAGCTGGGCAGCAGCAGACTTGCAAACATTGGAATTTTTTAATCTTGGTGTTTGTAGTATTTATTGCTTTGGGGTTTTTCCATCACCCTCCTCACCAGACACTTTCACAGGCGGTGAAGCGAGCACAGCCTTGAGCCTGATGGATTGCTTGTCATCCCCAGAGTTCAAGGCTGGATCAGACACTGGAGGGCCTGGGGTTTGTTGGTTAGCTCTCAGTTTGTCCTCATTCCTGCTTTCCTTTCAAATTTCAGTGGTGTTTGCAGGCCTGACTGATTTATTCCTCCTCCACAGGCACTTACATGAGTTACTGGGTCAGGGTTGGGTTGGTGTCCGTGGGCTCATCTGCCAAAACTTGTTCCAGGATGGAGACAGAAGTTTCTGTTCCAGTAACCTGCACTATTTAAATAGGAGCAGCTGTGGACACTGTAGGGCTGTACTCATCCCCTTAAGCCAAAAAACTGCAGCTCTGCCACTTGTCAGGGTTTAATAAATTCAGTTTGTTCTGTGTGATTCTCACAGGGGAAGGATTTTGTTGCAGTGTAGGAGCACTCACAGCATCTCACTCAGTGTCAGCCTGGTTTTCACCATTTTCCCAGTGAAAAAGTTTTTGGTCTCTTGTTTTCTTCTGATCAGATCACTCATTCTCTTCAACCACTGTATGTGAGCTCTGCTTTTAGTTCAAGCTAAATTGAGGATGGACTCTAATCTTTAAAATTCCTTAAAATTATGGAAAGAGCATGGACTCAGGCTTTTAAGTCCTAAGTGCTAAGACATCTGTTCAGTCATGCTCTATATATCTATGGTGATACACAGATAGGCTGAAAGCAAACCTCTACCCTTTCATCAAGATTTTTACCTCAGTGGCCAGGAGTTTCTGCCAGTCAGGTTTCAAGTAGTAGAGGACACCTCTCCAAGCCCCAGGCAAAGTTGCACCTCTCACGAGCAGGATGAAGAGGATGATGTAAGGGAACGTGGCAGTCACCCAAACCACCTGTGAGGGAACATGGTGAGAGCGTTTGCCATGGGTAGAAAGTCAACAGGGAAAATAAGAATTAATCACATTATAATCTTAGCATTTATAGCATCTTCACGTGAACTTCTCTGCAGGTCTGTAAAGAAGCAGTTTGTTTATCTGTCCCCTTTCCCTGGCAGGGTTGTTCCTGCCCAGAGAACAGAGGTGTCACTTATTTTTCATTATTTTTGTCCTTTATTGCTTGGATAAGAGTAGCAGTCACTGTACAGCAAGTGCTCCCCAAATCCATCAGCCCATAATCCCTGTCATGAAAACAACCTGAGCTGATCTCCTGACAGTTAACTGGCTCAGGCAGAACTGCCTCAAGATGAGTTGATGTGTCTTGCTTTTGCATTCACCTTGCCAGACGTTTTGACCCCTTTCCAGATGCTGAAGTACACGATGGTGAAGATCAGCAACAAGCAGAGGGTCAGTTGCCAGCTAATGCCCCCCAGGTCATCCAGCCCATTGGACCTGTGCACCTGCAGAACCTGGCGGCTGCAAGAGGAAACAAAAACACTGTAGAGAGACTTTTTTAACAAATGTTTTCATTAAACTTGCATTTAACAGCCCCATACTGTGGCCTGAGCACTACAAGGAATCTTGAGATCTTGATCAGCAGCCTTCAAAGTAATGACATTTCAGATTCATTTTATTCTAATTAGAAGTTTTATTGATGGTACACCAGTGATGATAAGTGACAGCAGACAGTGACAGGGAAGCTGCTAAAACACAGAGCACCCCCTGTGCACCCTCAGCTTACACCCCCCTACAAGAATCCAGTGATTTGAAGAGGGTGCCATCAACAATCAGCCCTTGCTGCACTCTGAGGAAAATCTTGCCTTTGTTCCAGCAGTCTGGCTACCCCCACCATCCTCACTTACATGCACTTACGTATAAAATTCTTCTGCAGGAGAGATGGAGTGCAGGGACCAGCTGACATTGTCCTTGCTGAAGTAGTTGGTGCAGTTTCCTGTGTTCCAGGGGTTTGTGCAGCTGGTCCAGGGCAGCTCCGCCGTGAAGGAGGAGATGAGGTAGTAAAAAGCCCAAGCCATGATGGTGTTGTAGTAGGAGGCCACGTAAAGATCTATGATACAGATGGCAAAGCCAATTCCTGGAGAGGCAGGAAATAATTGCAGTCAGTCAGTGTAAGTTTTAGGGAGAAAAAAAAGAGAAAAGGAATTTGTTATGACATCAACTACTGTTAGTAAGTGTCTAAGGCAGCTCTGCAGGAGGAACACACACCCTCCCAAGTGTTTACAACACTGGCATTTCTTGTGACTTCAGAAATACTCTGATTCCAGCAAAGCATCCTTAATCAAGACAGAATATGCTTTAAAGAGATATTTCTAAGTGTTCCTAAATATCTGCAATTTAGAAACAGGCATCTTGCAGTCTCAGTAAACAAAAAGACAAGATCAGAGCTACAGCACTGGGAACAAGAGTAAATGAGGATATAGAACAGTTCCTTTTATTCTTTATGATTTTAGGCTTGGTCAGCCTCTATCTGATCAATCTTGGTTGCATTCTGTATGTGTATACACACACATGTGCAGATGTACCTGGAGTTTTAGGAAACCTTTCTTTGTAAACACAAAATCTTGTGTAGAACAAGTCTTACTTGGCTTTATGAGATTTTCTTTCCCCCCCCCAAACGTCACCTTTATAGGAAAATTTTCCAGTTATTCAGAAAGTTCCATTTCCCTTTGTTACCTTTGAATATAGGACAGATTTTTCTCCAAATGGAAATACAGCCATTCCTGTGGTACTGTCCTAGTGCTAATTCCATATAGAAGAGAGGAATCCCTCCAAAGAGGGCCATGATTGTGTAAGGAATGAGGAATGCTCCTGCAAGAGAGAAAGCAGATGGTAACTACTCAGAAGAAGTTACTCAGAAGCAACTTCTCACATTTCTGCAACACAGTATTCACCAAGACTCCACTGACTCTCACAGCTGTGAGATGGGCTACAGATAAAATTATTAATTTCTCTAATAAAATGCCTTGGTTACATCAGAGAGACAAAAGTCCTTTCTAAGATCTCTTTGATTAGATTTTAGATTTGTATTTTGTCTCTAAAGTCAGTGAGTCAAAGACCCAGCCTTCCTCTAGAATTGGTTCAGACATGTTGATTTATCAGATTTTAAAATGCTCTTTGGGAAGGGGGTTGAGGTGTGGGAGTGTGGGTCTGCACCTACCTGGTTCTCAGCTTCTAGTTGTGCAGTGCTAAACAGCTTTTCTGTCATTATCCTATCCCAATATTTAGGTTTTTCAGTGAACAATTTCTCCTTGGTCATTTGTTACACATGATATTTTCAAATGCACTAAATCATCCATTTATAAACCAAGAAATTCAGCATTAAGGAACAGTGAACAGGAGTGGGCACTGACCTCCTCCATTCTGGTAGCAGATATAAGGAAATCTCCACACGTTTCCCAGATCCACTGCGTATCCAATGACGGAGAGGAGAAAGTCAATTTTTTTACTCCAGGTCTCCCTGTCCTCCAGCTCCATCAGCTGCTGCTGAGCTTCAGCCCCACAGGTGGTGGATGTGGTGGTGGTGGTGGTGGTGGCTGCTGGGGCTGTGCCCTGGGCATCCTCCACCTCTCCATTGCAGGGAGCTGAGCTCTGAACCCCTGAATAACCATTGGAGATCTGAGCTGCCTCCCCTTTATCCCCCTGGCTCGGGTGGACTTTGTTGCCATCCTCCACCAGCCGTAGGGCAGATTTAGGGTTCCTGACCAAAAGTCCGTTCTCTTTACAATCTTCTCCTTTGCTACAGCCTGAGACATCTTTCTTGGAAGTCAGGGGCTCTGTCTCATTGCTTGTGGCCTTTTTTTCCATTTTTTCTGTGGTCTGTTCTGGTCACTCGCAGACAGGCAGCACCACAGGGTCCCTTTGGGGTTTGTCTTCCCAAACTTTTATTCCCAGCACTTTTAGAATTCCTCTTCCATACTTAAATCCATCAGATTGAAGGCACAAGCACCATCTAAGAAATGAAAAAGAGTTAAAATCCATTGCAAGCTTTACTGGTGCTGGTAATTTTAAAGGAACAGCCAGCAGATTCTGTGATTAAAATACAGAGGTAATTAACCATCACAGCATGCAACATGAATCATGGAGCAGGTAATCTGGGATTTTGTCCAGAGAAAGGCAGGAAGAACTCATCCTCTTTGACAGCAGAACCTGGTGTACCTGGATCACACCCTCCCAGGAGGACCTGCTGGACTTTGTGCATTGCTGGACACCTCACACCCAGTCACAGTGCTGCTGTCTTCTGGTGTCACCACCTCCTCTGAGCACTGCTGGAGCCCCAGATTGCACACTGAGGGCACAGCTCAGTGGGACTTTTATTTTCATTTTCCTAAGTTCATCCTGCGACCCATCCACTCATCTTGTGGCAATTTCTAGATTCACTCGGTGTGAAGGGAAAAGAATTCATTAAACAAATACGAGATAACCATGGATATAAAAATTACATTTCATGACCACCTTTCTTCAGAAATCCCACAGCGTCTGCTCTGTTTAGCAGCAGATGTAGAAAGCTTAAATGAAACTTTAGAAAAGTATTTAAATTTCAGTGGTTTTGCATCAACTAACTTTTGAGGCTCAGTCAACACTAATGACAAGAAGAAGAGGCCATAGACTTCAATTTTATTCTTCTAATTAAGAACTAACATGTGAGTCTAAAGGACACAACTTGTCCCCAGTTTTATTTGACTCCCTGGGCAAATAAAAGCATCTTTCATTCTGTCTGGATCTGCTGACCCTGGGTTCCAGCCCTGGGAAGGGTGGTGGGCACTATTCCTGTGCCTGCCCACTGTCAGGAATAAAAACCAGGCATTGGGAGGATCCCTGCCTTCTTTGCCTCTTCATATGTGCTAAAAACAGAATCCAAGGGAAAGAAACCATCCTAAATAAAGTATAGAACAATTAACTTTTCCTGAACAAAGATAACAGAGAAGGAGTTGTGATTGTGTGGGCAGGTCATGCTTTGTTTTCTGCTGATTTCTTCAGGTAATGTAAACACCCAGCTGCCCTTACCCAACAAAACCTTGGAACAGGAGCTGATCCCCTGTGCTGTAAATTCCCCAGGGCAGTAACCCTGATTTATTGCTAACAAAGAATCACACAATCTACACCATGCCAAGATTAAATTACTACATCTAATTTTTCCATTTCAAAACATTTTATCATGGTAGAAACTGTCATAGTTACATCACAGCAGAAAAAATAAGCATTATTTCACTTTTAATGAAAAACTAAAGCAGAGAAGGAATATGATTTTCTTATTTCTAGAATTTACTGATTATCAGAGCTATTAAAACTCAAGTTTTTCCCATCTTTCCACCTGTTGCAAAGACAGTTTGTTAAATCTTTTCTAAACATTTCTCAGTGCAAACAGAAAGAGAAGGAAAGTTATTGAGCTGCAGAGCAAACAGGAGGATGGTTTTGACATAGAAGTCACTTGAAAATGTTGCTTGCAATTTTCAGAAGTCTTTAGTTCTCCACGCTTACCTTCTGTCTCTACCCAAATAATCTCTTTTCTGTCACACAGCAAGCAGTGCATCATTAATGTGAATTCTTACAAGAGCAAGTGCTTTGCTGCTGTTAATTAAACATCCACACAGATTGAAACATCTTCAGAGTTCCAGAGAAAAACACCAGGGCAAAGAACAAGAGGTTCTCTTTTACCTGCAGGACTATAAAACCTGAATGCCTTTGGAGTCCAAGACCTTCCAAATTTCCCAGAAGAGGTTATGGAGATGGAAACAGCCCTGGTGGCCACATAGAAATCCAAGGGAAGGCCACAGCCAATCCTCCCCAATCCTAGAGCATGGTAATTACCAGGTGGGAATATGGAAAAGTAACCTGAGCCCTCCTGGACTTTACACCTCTCACCCATAAATGGGAACGCAGTAAAGGATGTTGATTTAACTGCATTATCTCATGGAACTGATTGTTCCATACCTGAGGTTTAAACTCTCACTGTGTTTGTAAGACACTTCATTTCTGCACATTTTTCAGTGCTTTCTTTACTGAGGGAGGTCAAACAGTATTCTGTTGGTTTCCAAGATCTGTGACAACCAAAATCATTGTCCATCCAGACCTAAACTCCTTCTTCCTGTTCTTCTGCACACCACAGGAATAAAATAATAATTAAAAAAACCCATTATTTGAAATACTTTGGTTGAATTTTCAGTAGTTCAAGTCTTCAAGTATGGAAAATTACACGTGAATTTTCAGGGGCTTCAGCTGAAATCTGAACTATTTCTTTCTGAACAAGAATTACAGCTCATCAGCTGTCCTGGGAAATCTCTGGAGTGATGAAGTCCACGGCTACCCAGTGGAGTTCACAGGGGCATAGTTGGCACATGCAAACAGAAAAATTTCAGATTATTTCATTACACCATCAAAAATTGTGGGAGAATGTATATTTTTCTTTGCTTTGCTACAAATTAAGAAAAAAAATATATATTTGAAGGCACTGTGAGCACTACAAAGAGTGTAAAGAGCTGCAGAGAGACTCTTGGGGCTGAGAAATGTGCTGGGACAGCAGGGAAGATATCCAGGGGAAAATGACCCCGGTAGGGAAGGATTTTGCCCAGCTCAGGCTCCACTTCTGCTCTGCACAGAGCCCTAATTCGGGTGCCTGACTGATGACAGCAGTGATCTCAGAAATAACAGTTTATTGCCTGTTTTCAATCCGAGCTGTCACAAAGGTTGCTGTTACATAACTGCACCTTGGCTCCTTATCACCCCTAATTAGCTGCAGGAGAAAAAGGGGAGATCAAAAAGGGAAGAAGACAGAGCTCTGTGCTTTCGTTTCCTTTTGATCTGCGTTTGGCAGACGTGACTTTGCTCCTCTGGTGCCCTGAGCTGGGATTTTCACCCAGGAGCACGTGGAAGGTGCCAGCCCTGGGAATGTCACCCTAAGCAAAGGGTAGATGAGGAGGAGTGACCCCGGAGTCCCCCCCAGCTATTCCAGCTTTGCTGAAAACATTTGGATGGATAATTGAAGACGTGTGTTTCCACACGCTTGGCTGCAGCCACCAACGCAGTTCACATCAGCCAAACATTAATTAAATTATATTTATTTATCTCCCACGTGGAGATGAACTTGAACCAACACTGCAGATGTAAAATCCCTGCATATTCCTTGATGCACAGATCCAGCTCTTTCGCCTGCACCAGAGCAATCCTCGAGGAGCATCCCTGGCCTGGAGCCCGGTTCCTGCTGCTCCAGTGATGGAGCATCTCCTGTTTATTTCTGGAGGCTCGCAGTGACCTCTCCTGGCAGTGTGGGAATCCCTCGCCTTCCACAGAATAAACCATTCTTTCCAGCACCACAGCAAGGGGATTTTCCTGCTCTCGGTGCTCTCGGCACTTTTTAAAGGAGGAATTGGTGCAGCAAAGAGCAGATGCTGCAAGGGAGGCCAATCTCGAGTCACCAGGAGGCTGCTGGGTTCGAGGTGGGGCTGCAGCGCCTTCCCCAGCACTCACCCATCCCCTGTGCCTCCCGTTCTAACTCTCACAGCCCCAAAATGTGTAGGTTTGTATAAACACCACTTCACACAAATGATGTTCTTATTTCACGTGCTCATTCTGTGGAAGGGGAGAAGCAGCACTCGCTGGGCTGCAGGAAAACTCCGGTCCCACCTTCACCTTCTCTCCCACTGCTCCTCCATCCTCCTGCCACCATCCCTTGGGAACTGGAGCACTTTGAACCTCAAAAAGAAAAGTCAGCCCAGGGTGTTGGCAAACCGAATCAAACACTGGGATGTCTCCTGTTAACTTGACCTAAATCTCACATTTATCTCAAAGAATTTCAGCTGGTTAAAGTTACAGCTGCCTGACTCACACAACACCTTGCAGCTCACCCCGGCGGTTGTGCGTAAATGGAAGGAGTCCAAGGACATGAATTTTATCTCAAATATCAAGCAAGAAGTTTGTATGACAAGATAGGAATCACTCACCCCAGGCAGGAGAGGGCTGTGCCGTTTGCCTGGACCTGTTCTCACCTCTGAGCCACAAACGAGCCAGAGAGGTTCTGGGATTTTCCTCTGGGTTTGCACTTAAATCAAAGTACCACAGAATAGATGTCCCCATACTGTGAGGACTTGTTAAAAAGTAACAATTTCAGCCAATTAAATTGCATTGCTCTCAATTATGATGAATTTTACCTGCTGTGTGTCATACACAAGTCGTATTTAGGTTCATAATGCTAAAAAGATTTAGTGCCTTTTCATGTTGAATGCGTTCACTTTTACTGATTTCTTTAAAAAATGAGTACCCAGAATGTCCTTTCCTGTTAGCTCATTAGCAAGTGTGACAAGTTTGTATTTCAGATTTCAAAACCTGATTATCATAAATATTTGGGAGCCACAGAACTGGGCATTAGGTGTAAAGCAGATCTAAGCTGATATTTAGACCATCTCTCCACAAAAAAAACCTGATTTGTTCAGGGGTTATTTTTTTTAGAAGTTCTTTTCTAGTTGAAGATACTCAAAATTGGATTTTAAAGACTGATAAAAACCTACTGAAATTAATGGTCCAGTTGATTGCAACAGGTTTGATCCCAGTAGCAGTGATTTTAAATGTTACAAAAGTTGGGCTCTTTGGCACAACACTGTGACCTGGGAGAATTTTAAGAGGGAACTTTGAGCATGCAGGTGACAAAATGGACCCTTTGTATGGATGTTTGCAGGGCTCCAAGGGCTCCCTCATGTTCCCACTAAAGCAGAGTGAGCTCAGCAAGTCCTGCTGGTGAGACAATGGCCCTCCTGGGAGAGTCAGAGGCTGCTTCCCAATGAGTGGCACAGGGAGAGGTTAACTCCTGTATTCCCAGATGAGGCTGGACATGGGCAAGATGGGAAAAGAGTGCTTCTGAAAGCAGAATTTTGGAGGAAATATAAACCTACACTGGGAGCTTCATGTCACAATCTTGTCCCTGTCTCAGCCTGAAATTGAAAAGTCATCAGGAAAGAGAGATTTTTGCCCTTAAAATTCTGTTGAGAAGACAGGCACTGCACTGTAGTGGGAATGCTGCCAGACTGGTGTCAGTCATTTAAAGAACTGGGAGGAGGGGAAATGCATTTTTTTGTCTCGAGAGTGTCTGTGTTGAGTGCAAGGAAGCAGATAAGCTTGGAGGGGATGATATTGCTTCTGTATTCTTCCTCCAGTTATTTATATAAACTTGAAGGAAGGGTCATAACACAGCAAACATCACTAAATAAATGGAGCAGAATCCCTTGGTAACAGATGATGTTTCTCTGAGGGGGATTTGTTAATGGCTATCTCCAAATTATAGCCCTGAGTCCGGGCTCCGAGTTCTACTCAAGTTCTTTATGAAACATTTATCCCACAGGCAGGGCTCGTTGTGTTCTGTCAGTTCTGTGAGGTGCAGAGCTGCAAACACACAGGTTGGGAAAAGATTTCAAACACGAGCATCAGGAAGGAGATCAGGACACAGAATTAATATTTCTTTAGGCTGTTACTGATGAAAACTCAGCAATTTATATTACCATGGAGGAAAGCAGGAAAGAACTTAAACATGTTGCATGTTTTCATGTGTGGGAATAATTTTGGATTGTTACTAAATTCTAGTTTTGGGGCAATTTTTCTTAATTTAACCGTCTGAAATTCATTACACCCTGAGCAATTAGAAAATGGTCACAACAGTCACTTGCTGTATTAGAAGATTGCAAAGTATTCTCTGAGAAAATTGTGGTTAATTCACCATCAAAATCACCAAGTGTTTGAGCCCTTCCCTGGTAAATGTCTCACAACCCACATTAAAAAAATGCCACAACATTTTCAAGAATCCAAATCCATTAAATGCCTGATCCCTTTCCCCCCAGGCTTTCTTAACATATCAAAACATGTTTTCCTTGCCTATTTATATATTCAGTTGCATTGCATTCCTTAATTAAACTCTGTATTTCTTAGCAAACTAACCCAGCAAGCCAGTTGGTCTCAGTAAACGTGATTGACTATAAATACATAGGACATGCTCTTCAGATTTATTACTTGCAATAAATCTGCCCCATTGAGTTCAATAATTTACTGTGCTGGAACCATTTACCTTATAAAATATAACTTAATATGGATAATAAACTCACTTCACCCTTTCAAAATAAGTAACAGTTTAAATTGCCTATATCTTCTTCTTTTTCCTTTGGATTCTGCTGCTTCCCTTCATTTTGCCTTATAGTTTAATGCTTATTTGTAAGCTTTAAATAACTTTACATCTGTAATGCAGTTATGTGGACTGCCAAAACTCTTGAGTTTAGATTGTCAGAACATGTTCTGCTAAAGGCATTTGACTCCCAACATTCATAACTGCTGGACAAGTGCCTGAACATGACAGAGCAGAGAATGGAACAGCAGAAAATAAATAAAAGGCACTAAAAGTTTTAAAAACCCAAGGAAAGCTAAAACTAAAATCAATGTATCTTTTTTGCCCCCAAAGCTTTGCTAGATGGACAATGTTTGAGAAATTGTCAAGGACCTTAAAGCTGATTTAAAAACAAACAAAACCCAGAGTACAGATTTCAGCCTGTCATTCGTATTTCACATTTTATAACCCAAGTGGAAAGAGGCAACGAGGAGGGAAAGTTAATGAAACTCCTGCTGCTGCAGGGGGGCAGCTCTGAGGAGCAGCTGTCTCCGTGTCTGTCTGAATTCCCTAAAAGTGCTTCAGACATCGCCGAGTAAAGACAAAATTATAAAGTACCTGTGTTCGGGGTCGGTCCGAAGCGCTGCCCTTGGGGAGATCCAAGCTCGAGTCCCCTTCACCCACATTTACCTCAGCCTGGGGAGCTCAGCCTGTGGGCAACTCAGCATCCTGGGGAGCTTTTTGTACACCAGCCCCCCTCACATGGTCTGATTTCCAGATAATCTGCTGCCAAAGAGCTCTTTAAGAATTTTTGCGTCACTTTAGTCAAATAAACTTTATGTTTCACCAGGGCTGCAGCTCAGTTTTCCTCCTAGAGGTGGGTGGCAACATTTGCCTGCTCTGATCTGTTCGGGCGAGCAGGATCCAATGAAGGCAGAGGCAGAAGGAAGGGGAGCTTTCCTGGGAAGGGACAGCTTTGCTGCATGTTGGTGTAAATATTAATAACAGGATGGGGATGAGGATGGGCACAATGAAGGTTTGAGGGAGTCAGTGAGTTTTGAATTTATAGGTGGGTCGATTACAGGAGGATAGGAAGGACTGGGATATTAATAAAATATTGAAAATAATAATTTGAATAATGCTGGATAGTTGCATTGTTTTAATAAATAAATAATGTTTCGTGTGTTAATTCTTGAAGCACAATTTCTTTACAAGTGTTTTGCTGCCTCAATAAGCTCAACAAGTAATTTCCTTTCTTCCTACCACTACTCCAAATACTTCACTCCACTTCTGACACGTTTTTTTCTCCAGTGTTTTTCATGCAGGATTTCTTCATTCCTGTACTTCACGACTTGTTTATAAGAAGTCATAAGTAACAGGTCAATGCCATAGTTTAAGTGGCAGATTTAGGGAAAGAAAAAAAAAAGGTGGAAAAGCAGAATAGAGGTAAGAGTAGCTGATGGTTGGAGCAGCAGCAGCAGCTTTGCTGTCAGCAGTTGCCAGTTTTCAGAGGCTTCTTCCAAACAATTGAAAAGCAAATAAACGGAAAGCTGAGGAGCTGTAATTTGCACTTTTCCCTGCCGTGCCTGGTCCCTGCCGGAGCCGCAGGCGGGCAGGGCGAGGCACCTGCACCATCTCAAGGAGAGCTCAGGCATTGCAGTTACACACACGAGGGACACGAACTGAAATCACTTTTCTTTCCCATTAACTCCCCCAGGCACTGTGTTAAGGCTGCTTCATCAAACGGAGCTTTTTTTCCTTCCTTGCTTTAGAAACTCATTGATCTTTTAGTGCAAACAGCAATATCCACCTCCTGTCTGCCGGGCTGGGTTTCCCTCCTGCGTCCTGCTTTCCAAAATAATCAGGATTGCTCACCTCCACTTGGATGCAGGCAGGAAAACCCCACCAGTTTGTCCTTGCCTGTGATATTCCTCCACCACCTCCCCTCTGTTTTGTCCCAATCCAGGCGGTTTGCAAGGACAGATCCTGCCATGCCTCACTCACCAAACCTTTCTGGGGGTCACAGCACAGTGTTTTAATGTGCAGATATCCAGATGTGGATCAGAGCCTGTGCTCTGCAGAGCAGCATCTTTCCCTTCCTGGAGGATGGATGGCTTAAGGAATCTGCACCTTTACTTTCCAATTTCCAGCTCATTACTGCTGGGAGACTGGAAGGGGCTTTCCAAACTCACCTTTTCTATCCTCTTACAAGAAATAAATTCACTACTCAGAGCTCCTCTGATCTTTCCATACTTCTGTCTTGGCTTTTTTAAAATTTTAAAGGGATTGTGACCTTTGTCTGAGGTTTTTCTCCATCTCAGTCTCTGCTTAGAATAGGTTCTTTTATGCCTTACCTGGACTTTTTTGTTCAGGTGTTTTTTTCATTATTGTCTTCTGCAGCAGTTACTGGGTTTTGGTTTTGTTGTGTTGAGTTTTTTTGTTTTGAATTTCTTGCCAAACAGTCTGGAGCCTTTGGGACATAATAGAAATAATAGACTGGAGATTTCAGGGAAAACCCCTTACAACACCTTATTTATCTCCTAAGTGCAAAAACTTTCAGGGGCTGTACTGAGCCAGCTCCAGAATTTCATGAAATCTGGGCATTTGTGGGTGAAATTCTGATGATTTAGGGAAAGTATGAAAAAAAGAGAAAGAAAATGGACTTTACACAAGACACAGATAAAGCAGACAAAATTTCCAGCACGAGGATGGGAATCATCACTCAAATGACCTCATAAAAGCAAAACTGTGCTGTGAGATCAGTAATGGCTCTGCAAGCGTCTCTGATTCGCTGCCAATAGAAGAATTGGAACCATTTGCCAAATAACACAAACCAAACAAATCCTGCAATATTTGTTTGTTCCCGTCTTTCCTTAATTAGCAATCAGACTACATTTAGAAGCTATTACAACTGGCTTTGGGATAAAAGAAATTCTGATTGCCTTTCCCTGCTATTTTCCACACTGTGCTGGGATGCACATCTGGGAGTTGGATGAGTTTTGGAGAGGTTTTGTTATTTCCACTACAACTGTTTTCAGAGCACATTCCAATGGGGAAATCTGATTCCTAGAACCCTCAAACCACCTCTACACATAACCTCTCCTCAGTTCCTTCATTAGGAATTGTTATTTTCTGCCACTTGATTAAATCAGAGAGTTGACTTTCATAATATTATGTCAATATTTGCCACCTGTCAGAGAATTGCCTTTGAATTCTCACATGAAAACTGCATGGGTTTGTTGACAAACTAGAAAAGGAAGCTATTAAGGCAGCTGGTTCCTCAGCAACCTAAAGGTAAAGCTTTGCAAAGCAGATATATATATATATAGACAAAATAAGGGAGAAATCAGCATTGAAACACAGCAGGCATTAAATGGTTTTTTATTCTAATCAAAGCATTTTTTAGCAGTTGTACATAAATTTTTTCATAGTCAGGATTTACAGTTCACAGAGCTTTCTTTGCTGAGTGACAACAAAGCAGCAAGCCAGGCTTATTCCCATATTATTTCCATCCCATCCCTTGGAAAGTTTTATTTTTTAAAACCTCTGAACCATTTCCTGCGAACTGACAGGGGTTAAGTGGCTTGTTCCTCCAGCACACGCTCTGGAGAAGTGCTGGAACAATTCATTGGGAGCAATCCCTGGCTGTGAACTGTCTCCCACACACCTGGGAAGAGACTGGGGCTGTCCTTGGATCCAGAACTTGCTCAGGAGGGAGCACATGGCAGCTCCATCATCACCCAGGGCTGCTGATCTCATCAGTGAGCTTTCCCTCAGGGCAGAAGGGCAGAGTGACCCAGTGAAAGTCACATCAGCTCAAGGGGAATCATTTCATCCACAGGTTTTACCCACATTTCAAACTACAGGTTAAAAACAACCCCAGCCACTTTTGGGGTGTTCATGGGTAACCAGAGCCTGGAGGTTCCAATCCTTACCAGTTTCCATGGCTGTTCTCCCACAGGCACAGGGGTATCCTTGATTTGGTGGCACCAGCACAAACCTCAGAACACTTCTGAGGAAAAACCCAGCTCTCACCTTGGCATCTGCATTCCCCTCCTTCCCTTCCCAATTCCACCTTGGAAAGAACTTACAGAACTGCAGGGCATAAAGGCAGAAGTGCTGCTGCCAGATTGGCTTCATTCCCAATAATGTGTTTCAGCCATGTGGATTTTCTGTGCTTTGAAGGAAAGGGAAAAAACCACAATACTATTGTATAAAGTGTACAGGGAAATATCTGGGCAAGAACTGGGGAGATAAGCACAGGCTGGACAATACTTTAAAATACTGAAACCAACAAAAACTGGCTTGGAATCAGTTTTGAGTTTATCAGGCTCAATCCTCATCAGTGCTACCACCAGCAACAAAAATGTTAAAATGTTAAACTCTAGAGAAAAAGTTCATTCTCCTTGGCTGATATCATACTCACAGCACAGAGGAAACAGAACTCATGTTAAAGTCGTGAGTAGAAAGATCTTCGAGGACTAAAATTACTGACCTTTTGGAAGAGGAAAAAGCCCCCAAAACAACACATGCATGAGTCATAATGAAAATATTGTGCATAGCACAGCTTTCCAAGAGATCTGGCTCCGTGTCAGAGCCACCAGGGAGTACAAGAACTGTTTGCTTGCCTCCACTCCAGTGACAGCAGAGCTGGAGACTCTGCACGAGACCCCAGAAGGGGCTCTGGAGGGTCCTCTGCTCCATCCTCCAAAGGAGGATCAGCTCCAGCAGTGCCATTTCTGACACTTCTGTACCCATTTTTGTTAAAGGTCTGTGATGGAGGCACCACACCCTCACTGCAGCTCACCAACATCTTCCCATTCCATCAGCTCCACGCACCTCTTGAAAAAAAAGAAACCAGAGTTGTCCCAGTCACTTTAGAAAGTGTTTATTCAAAAGCTTCATAGCACCATCTTGTTTTTTAAAACAACCAAATAGAATGCAGCAATTAAAACGTTGGTTTTTCTGTTGAGCATGACACTAACTCCACCTGTGAACATATTTATGGTTGTTCTTGCTAAAATAACTGAAAAATAGCGCTCCTGTGCACACAGACATAGCCCTGGCCCTTGGGGGGGTTACCCAGTCCCAGCTCAATAATGGGAGAATAAAACCAAGTGGAACTGGATACCTCAAGGAAACAGTTCCCCTTCCCCAATTCTGCTGGAAGAGGAAATTTTCTAAAGGTCATTTTTAGCAGTTTCAATTCATACATCCCCTCCAAAATTTCAGCAAAACTAAAAACGTAAATATATAAAATATTTTTTGGGAGTTCTTTTATAGGAGAAGTCAGACCATAATTGGTTAATTATCTCAATATGTTTGCTCTACAATAACCTAACTATTAATTCTAAAGGGCCTTGAATGCCTATTCTTTCTAGGGAAAACATTGGTCAAGATAATTTTACTACATTACTACACTGATTTGCATGAAAAATTTAAGATAAAAATCAAACTGCCAAACAGCACTTATCATCTGCTTTCATTCTGAGCTTTTATTCCTTTTCCCTTTGGAGGTTGGGAGCAGCCTGTCTGAGAGCTGAAGCGCTATTTCCCAAGGATCCTTAACTTACATTTCAGGAATTGGGACCAGGCCGAGGGCTCGGTCTCGTTATCGTTTGGCTATGGCTTCCGACCACTGGAATTCTCTATTGC
This sequence comes from Thryothorus ludovicianus, assembly GCA_013397245.1. Classification (NCBI taxonomy): domain Eukaryota; kingdom Metazoa; phylum Chordata; class Aves; order Passeriformes; family Certhiidae; genus Thryothorus; species Thryothorus ludovicianus. The sequence continues at coordinate 478,386 of VZTB01007449.1, forward strand.
AGCTAGTTCTGATGGCCATGGGCAGGCAAATGCTCCCTGCTTCACTTGGCCAAAGCCCCCATGGGGTCCCAGGCTGGCAGGACGATGGGCTCCTGCTGCATCACGGCCAGGATCTCGTCAGGCACGTGCTTCTTGTCCACCACCACCTCGTACACGTACTCGGAGAACCAGTCATCGGTCATGATCAGGTAACCTGGGGGGAAAACAGCATCAGAGCACAGAGCCACTGCAGGAGAGCAGCCACAGATGAGCCTCGCCCATGAATGATGCCTCAAACAGGGCCTGGTCACACTGGTTATCTCTCAAAACACACCAAAAAATATCTCGAGGAAGTTAATGTACAGGATGCACTCTGTGTGCACTGAAAGGTCAGGCAAGAAGGCCACCAGGAAAAACAGAATAGCCATAATTTATGTTTGCTCTGTTAAAACAGGCATTGAGAATACTCAAGGGAATTACAAAGCCTTTAGGGCAGAATGTAAAATTATTTTAATCTATTTGAGGCTTTAGAATTTTCCAGGTGAGTATCAACCTGTTCTATGAAAACTTTCTTGGTTTAATTTTTGCAGCCACTGCTTTCCTCAAAGCCATTTAAATCACACTTAGGCTGTAGCAAATCCTAATTGTCTCCCTTAATATGAAAATGAAAGTGAACACCCTGTGAACTGGGAGTGAGGGAAGTCACTTCACAAGTTTTAGCAGATAGCTACCACTAGAAACAAGCTACTCCAGGTGAACTGGGAATGAGAGTGGCTGTGAGAAAGGAAGCATTTAGGAGACAGATGAAGAGGCTTTATGTAATAAAGTTCCTCACATCCTTATATTGTATCATCACACAATCAAATGAAACAAGAATATGTCCAAAGAATATGGACAATAAATGCATCTATCTCCACCATCTTGTTTCTAAAGCAAGAGATCAGATAATCCCATAAATTAAAACCCCTATCAACTGTAACCCGAGCTAGAAGCCATTTTGGAAACTCTGCCAAAGGGAGCTGCCTTGATTATCCTCCCTTCAGGATATGAGTTCTTGGGACACACAAAAACCTCTCACTCCCAAGAGCCAACAAGTAATTGCACCCTGAGAGGATTAATGAACTCTGCCTCTGACATCCTGTCCCTGGGAGCCGATTGGGATCGCGGCGTCTGAGCGGGAGGAAGCGCCGAGCACGACTCCAGGACATGCAAATCACCCAGGGGTGGGGAGGCCTGCACAGGGCAGAGCCCCCCACACATCCCACACACACCTGGGAACCCCAAGGGGCCTTGGACAGGCCACACTGTGTTTGTGCTGTAACCCCAGCTCGGGGAGAGCAGGACAGTGCCTCTGCCACGGGGCACTTTTGGGACGAGAGATGCACAAACTTTGGGTGCCTGCAGTTAAACCCTTGAAATGCCTTCCTGCAGCAGAGCAACAGCCAATACAAGACATGAGCAGTGCAAAGGGAGCTGATTTCTAGCTGGAGGTGCATCCTAAAAAAAGCTCCTTTCATGCCAAAACAAGCAGCTGGACACCTCTCCACAGTGTGATTTAGTATTCCCCTCTTCCTTGCTTTTAAAAAAACATATCCGATGGGATCAGCTGGGTTCAAAGTTAGGTAATAACGTCCTGTGTGTCTCCAGAACAAAAGACTACTCAGAATAATTAAATTGTGGTTGAAAAAGAGCCAATGAAACAGAAAGGAAATATTTGATTGGGAAGTGACTTTTTTGCCTCAGAAAACAAGCAATGTTTGTCAGCAGCTGTGTTCATTCCTTAAGGAAAAGCACACAGGGTTGCAGAAAAACAAACACAAATGTAATTACTAAATATTCAGGAGAGGCAAAGCTGGGCTGGTTCACAGGGGTTCCCTTTCTCCAGGACAAGCAGCACCATAAGATTTCAGTTCTGCCTACTCTGAAGTGTGAACGTGTAACTGACTCCATCCCATAATTCCCAAACCAGGAGTCCCACTCCTTCCAGCCTTGCACCATTCCTAAACAGGTGGGGCACCTTGGACTGTACTTGGAACAAAGCAAGATGGGGCCCACATAAAAACATGCTCTTTCCTCACAAAAAAGTCCTTTGTTTGCTCATTGCTTCATGGCTCAAGCCCAGTCCCTGGGGTTTTGTTGCAGGCTGGACCCTCCATCACCCTGTCCAAGAAATCCTGGGAGCTGGGGCTTGCTCGGATCCCCCACACCCAGCTGGGATGTGCCAAGTTCAGAATCATTCTTGGCTGGATCTCTGCTGATGTGGACTCTGGATTCTGGTGCTGGACTTACCCAAGCACAGCTTCCCAATTCCTTAACAAGGCAGATAAGATAAAAAATCTCAATCTTATCAGAGTGAGACACAGACTCAGTGGCACTGCAAGACAGCTCAGACAAACTCTGAGTCCTCAGCCTCCTACACAGCTACTGCTGGACACTGAGGAGTGGAAAATCAGGGCAGGAAGGAGAAGAAACCCCACCAAGTTGAGTCACAGTCCCTGAAGGGGTTTAAATGATGTGTAGATGTGACATTTGGGGACAGGGTTCAGTGGGGACTTGGCAGTGCTGGGTGAACAGCTGGACTCTGTTGGACCTTAAAAGGGCTTTTCCAAGCTAAATGATTCTGTGACTCTCAGTCACCTCTCCCAGTGTTTGGGTCCAGCTGCCTTTTGCTCCAGAGCAGCTCATTTGGTCATACCCAAGAAAACTATTCAGGGATTCATCTTCCTGGAAAAGAAAGGCAGTCTGAGAGTCAAGCGTCCTACTCCTGATGGGATTTCCTGTCAAGGCACTTTTCCAGGCAACTCCCTGAGCAAAATAGAGTCAGGGAGCAAGACTCCCCAAAGCCCAAGGTGCCCCATGGTAAGGGACAGTGACACCCTGCCAAGGGCACACAGATACCATGGGGACAAGACAGGGCAGGGCTTACTCAAGTCACTCTGGGCTCCTGTTTTATTTCAAAGGAACAAACAGCTCCTCTCACACAGCTCCAGAACTCATTCTGGAGAAGTGAGTGTGGACTTGGATGCTGCAGCACAGAAATGCCACAGCTCAGTTCCAGCCCAGCACCTCTTGCAGCAGTGTCAGGGTTCAGATGCTGCCCTGTGCTGTTGATGTTACCTCAGCATTGATTTGGCTTCTTTACTTAATCCAACATTCCAAAGAACATTTCACTCTTGTCATATTGCTGAGCCTGGAAGGCTGAAGGTCAACAGCTTTGTTGCTTTGTCAAGTCTGAAGATTTTTATTGGAATCCTTTGCTGTGAATGGATACAGTTAACTCTGAACACAAACTACTGCAAGACCAAGAGGCCACAACATAAAATAAGACGCAAGAATATTCTGTGCTTTCCTCTGAGTTGTTCATGTTAGTGGAAATCTTATAAATAAGACCACATCCTAAAACAGAGTTCTCCAAAAATAGTCTATTCCCAGAAGAAAACCAAGACATCCTGGGAAAGTTCTGTCACACCAAATCTTACAAGCACAACATTTGGGATTAACGTGCAGCAGAAGAATGTGGCCAGCAAGGACTGTTATTCCCTGGGACACAGAGCCTGGCCTGGCACACAGCCACTGAGGCTGTGCCATGGCTGAGCCCACATCCGGCCTGTCTCACCCAGGAGATCACAAAAATCATGGAGTTCTCCTCCTGTCCACAGAGGAAAAGCTGCCTGGCCTTGGCAGGGCAAGGCAGGGATGCTCCACAGCACCAGCCCCACTCACCAAGGGCTGGGGGGGCCAGAGCTGCCCCTCAGAGCAGCAGACAAACATCCTGTGGTCATTCCCAGTTTCCATGAGCAGGGAAGCCCCTGGAAGCAATTTCCTAAACCAGCTCTGAGCTGTGACTCAGGGCTGTGCCCACACTGCTGCCAGCTGCCACACCAGGCTGGCACAGGGCCCCGGCACAGCCCTCAGAGCCTCCCAAAGTGTCCCAACAGGGCAGCTGGGACAGCAGAGCAGCAAAACAAGTTCATGGAGAACCCCCAGCACAAGCAGAAGCACAGTGAGGACTGAATTTTGTGTCCCAGTGCCTGTCACACCAGGGAGGAGCACAGGAGAGGGGCTGCATGTCATGGCTTTGGCACAGCTTGCAAAAGGTGACCAGAATTATGACTTTTAAATTTTTTTTCACAGCCAGCTGTTAAAATTCAGTTTTCACTGTGGCTGTTTGCAGCACAAGCTGAGCCATGCCCTCATTTCCTCATCTACAAAATCAGTAAGCAAAGCCTTGCAGTGATTGATAAACAATACTTTAAAAGAAAGCAAAACCCACTTCAGTTTCACACATGGCTCAGGAAGGTTGTTCAACACCACCAGCCACAGCCAGCACGAGCCCCATGTACAGGTTAAAGCTTGGCTGTTACCAAAAGCTTCACCACATTTAAAAATGGTGAAGCCTTTATTTCTCCTTCTGTACTAGAAAGAAAAATCATTCCTATACACTGCAGTCCTTGGAAGTGATCCTATTTTATTGATACTCCCAAACTTTTATCCATGGTCCCTTTATGAACAGATTGGTTACAGACCCACAGGAGTTCCTGGTGTCTCACAGGACAAGTGCCACTGTGTTTTTGGACTTAGGCCACCAGATTTGCCACACTTGTGCTCTGCAGCAAAGGATTATGAGCAACAAAACAGCCAAAGTTCTGACCAGTGTGACAGAGGGAGGGCAAACTCCTGCAGCTGCTGGGGTTTTTGGCAGGGATATGAGCTGGGAATTCACTTGGGATCAACAGCAAACTGATATCAAGGCTTAAGAGTACCAGCAGCTTCCCTGCAATAAACTGAACAACCTGAACAAAAATTGATAATGCAGGAATAAAGTTTGATAAAATATGAGCTTTTGATGAAGTTATCAGTACATTCCCATGCCTTCCATACACAAACCAGTCTGGTTACTGGATTGTCCCTTCCACATCCTTATTTCCAAACATTCAGCTTTCTGCTCCCATGACTATAAATTACCTTTATTGCCACGGTCTTCACCCCAGGAGTTTTCCACTCTCCATTTTTCAAATGCATCTTCTTGCCCATCCTGTGCCAAAAGAAGCCCAGGACAATCAGTGGTGAAGGAGAGGCCACATCCAAATGCAGCACCAGGAAAACAGAGCTCCACTCCTGACACTCCCAATGATTTCTTGCTAATGGCTGGAGAAATGCCACTTTATAAAATATTCATCTACCTATTTAGATATGAGGAAATGTGGTGAAGTAAGAGAGACTGTAATCAATATTTATTTTATCAGGAAGCTGAAATTTAACTAAATTCTAGTTTGGACTTAACTGACAGCATTTAAGCTGCTGTCCCTGTCCCACATCAGGGCATGGGGGAAATTAAACACAGGATGCACAATTTGCCTGAACTGGGAATCAGAGGAAAGCAACAAGGAACTGTCAGAATTCAGAACAGCATTGGTAAGAGCAAGGGCAAACCTTTAAAGAATCCAGGACACAGCTCCAAGTCTGGTGCTGTGCAATTAAAATATTTTAATGCAAAAAAATTAACATGAAAAACACCCCATAAATCCATTTTTAATATTAAGTGGAATACTCTACTAATGCTTCAATTCTCCCTTGAAAAGAGAGAACAGTCCTTAAGATGGGACACCCAAGATCTCCCAGACCAAGGATGTCATCTCTGGATGCTCTCAGAGAGAAACTGGGAGGAGCACATTCATGTACAGTAACTTTTTAACCACAAGATGCAATTAATCCACATCAATTTTTTGATGTTGCAAAATTGTAATAAGATTTTTTCAAATCTTCAAAGTCTTTTTATAAAAAAGTAAGTAAATTCAAAATATTACATTTTACAGCTCAGTTTCTTGAAGCCACTTCAGATTAAGGTTTAAAAACCAACTACAAACTAATTTTTAAGCACCAACTACAAAGTTTTCCTTGTTTTTCAGGCAGGTGTTTAGAGAAGTGCTCATGCAATCTGATACACAATGGAAGCGTTAAGAGCTCAGAATGCAGAAAACAGGAAAAAATTATATTGAGTTATAAAAAGTAACTTAGAACATTCTTATGACTCAGCAGTTCCATCTCAAGTCTCAAAATTCCACAGCTCAGGCAAACTTGCTCAGTTCTGTCTGAGCTGTAATTTCTCAAGCCAAGGCCAAGCTGGACAGGAAGAGATCACTTCAAAGAAACTTTAATAATGACAACTTCTGGAAATAAATGGAAACATCAACTTTGCAGATAACCCCAAGTTGTAAGTTTTTGCATTCATTATGTGCTTTGTTATGGTGCCAGGAGCAGATGTAGCAGTGGATTCCTCTCAGCCTGCTGTTTGCCACAGAGCTATGCTGGACACCACTTCCCTTCCCTAATTAGAGGTCAGAGATCCCATGCCAGGGAGCTGCAGGAGGTTAACCCTGCTGCAAAGTGCCTGCTACCAGCATTTTAACAGGCTCTCAACCAGACTGCACCAGCCATGCAGTGGTTGTCCAATCAAAGTTTGTGGGTAAAAGGCAGAAGGTCCTTTGACGTGTCTAAAATTCTTCCCTCCTTGTTAAATATTTATAGTTCTGAACACTCAGACACAAACAACACAAAGGGAATAAACAATCAGGCCTTGTGCACCAGGGGGTTGTGGCACACTCTGAGTGAGCCCAGCACACAAAGAAGCTGCCAGGATATTCCACCACATCCCTGCCAGCACCAGAACTGCAGGAGGGAGACTCTACCTTCTCAGTGACAGCTGTCAGGACCATGGCATGGGTCATCAGGGATTCTCCAAAGATCAGGCGTTCTGCTTTGTTCATGTTCTTGATGGAGACACCAAACACCAGCTCATGATTAAATCTAGCAGGAAAACAAATGAGCCACATGAGAAAGGATGCAGGGGGAGTCCTGACTAAGGCAGGGAATCAGGAAACTGCCCTGTGCCAGGAGCCACTGCACAGGCATAGGAGTTCAACCAACTTCAATGTCAGAATAAATGCAAATTTTTTTAATTTTAGGAGTTTCTCTCACCATATATTAGACATCTAAGTAAGTACAAATATTTAACAACTACTCATAGTGCATCTTTAAAGGATTCAGATTAAACTAACTGAATTATTTAAATCCACTCTTTTGGGGTATATAATCCAAAGTATGTAAAATCAGCTCCTTGAGCAGCTAAAGGACTGTTCATGTCCTCACTGAGTATCCCAAATGCCATTCTGGTTTGATTCTCTACTCACATATTCAGGTCATTGATTCCCAGCTTGCCATAGAAGTGTTTTGCCACATCACAGCCAAACCACACAGCCTGCAAAGAGAAGGAAGGGTCATGTCAGGGCCAAATCCCAGGAGTTTTACACAGCACGGGCTGCACGGTGCCATCCACAAAGAGAAACCCAACCCACCTCGCCATCCTTAATAGATGCTGCAGCCAATTTCTTCAGGACCTCCACAGGCTGGTTGTTGTAGAGAGTTTTCCTCCCTCCAGCCATGTTGCCCAGGTACTCCACTGTGTAAAGCCTGTTGTAGGGATTCTGGGGCCGAGGATCGTTCACTAGACAAATCTGCCAAAAATCAAGATGTCATAAAATAAGGTGCAACATAACTGAAATCTCTGAAGATTGAATCTAGGAGGATTTCAGGGAATGGCTTTTGTCTCAGCCTGCTGTCTGCCCCATTAGCAAACAAGCCACTTGGCTGAAATAAGAGGTTTTTTAAGGTTGTGCTTGTTTGTTTTTTTTTAATTTTGTTTCACAAGTTCACCTCATAACTGTGGCAGAGCAGCTCTGCATGTTATTCCTTCTCTAATGTCTGCCTTATGACACATTACAACTGATTAGATCACTGCATATTTTACCATTACAAAACCATCGTGGTGGACTGCAACACAAGATCCCAGATAATTGAAGGGTAGAGCACAAACAGCACAACACTGACTTGGGCAAGCACTGCCCAGCCCAGGCACTGCAGCTACAGGGGGACAGACACTGGCAACAGCAGAAAACAAATGGCTTAGCAGCAAAAAGAAAGGTCATGGAAAGTTTTCAGCATCGCCAACCTTGTCCTCCATGTTGAAGTAAGGCTTCACATGCTCGTTGTAGAACTGCACCGGGGTCATGGGGCCATATTTGTGGTAGTTCTTCTCCTTGTCCCGGAACTCCCAGCAGAAAGTCTCCGGAGGGCTGCCCAGGCAAGTGCTCACTATTCTGAATACCTGCCCAGGGAAGCAAAGAGCTGTGAGCCTGCTGGGACATGAAACTGGGCCTCTCCTACCACAGCAATGCCACTGCAGCTTGGATTTCTCAGTGTGAGAACCAGCTGGATCTTAACGGCCACCTTTGAACACCTGAATAAACACACGCAGCAATTATCTGCATTCAGCTCCTGAAATCTGTGTTTCAGCAGTTCAAAACCAATTGAAAGGCCTCAGGAAAACCAACAGAGCTTTCTCCACTCTCACACTCCATGTTCTCAGGTAAAGCACCAGGCAAAACAGGAGCTTACAAATTCCAGGTCATCCTAGGAATGCAGCAGCCCAAAGCAAAACACAGGACACTTCCCAGCCCCAGTACAACATTTCTTAAGTAATTCTGAAGCTCCCCTAACACTGCCAGAAAAAACTTTATTAAATTGATTCTCAAAAGGCTTGATCATTGAGCCATCACCTGTTCCACCAGGTGGTTTGCCCCATGCAGAGACAAACCAGACCTTTTAAAGTGGGCATTTTATCCCAGTGCTTCCCTTGTACTAATTCATTTTTTACTGTAATGTTCATTTGTATTTCAAAGATGGGCCTTTGCTTCTTTTCAAAATCCCAGAATAATCGCCTCATCTGTTTTAATATGTTTAACAACATCTCTGTTTAGGGCAGAGCTGGCAGGTTATGCAATTTAATTCCTGCTGCCTGTGACATCCTTTGCAGCTGGCAGCTATCTTTGGATTTTTAGCACAAAAAGTTGACCAGATTTCAAGCCATCAGCCTCCCTGTAAATCAGAATATAAAACTGCACTTCAGAACCACTACTGTACTTTCTCACAGGGCTTATCAGAAAGTGTGCCAACACTGGCAGTGTAACCACATGAGTGTCTTTAGAGAAACAGAGCAGGACCTGCCACAGATACTCTGGGGACAGGGAATTTAATCACAGTTAAACAGGTTTGAATCTGTTTTATTTCAGCTGACATTGATCTTCAGCTCTGTCCATGTCCTGAGCAAAGGTCTCTTCCTTGCAAGGACCATCAGGTTTTTTTAAATAAAAGGAGAAGAACTCAAATCTCAGCTGCACCTTCTGCTCTGGGATCCAGCTCCTGTGGCCTGTGCCAGCTTTCCCAGCCTGGCACTTTTCACCCTTACACAGCAGAGTAGACACAATACCTTTCCCAAAGCTGATTTAACTCTTTCTGGAGCTGACCTAAGGTGCCATAAGAACTGGTTTTATGTTAATGTGCTCTTTGTGCTGGCAGCAAAAAAAGGCTCCTTTAAGTAAATGTGCTCTTGCTCCAAGCAATTTAAGAAAACAAGTGAAAAAGATTAATTACAGGTTGAAACAAGGGTGTGGGCATAATGCTTTTACTGCAGGAACTCACACATTTCTCAATAAATATGGTAAAGAGCAAATATAAACCCCTGAACTACTATAAATATTTAATTTTGCACAGACTGCACAAAAGGTACCATTTGCTGTGGCTACACCCACATTACCTCAGATAACCACAAGCACTGACAGATGAGGCCACGAACACAAAATAAGCAAGAAAAATGTCTAAAAAGAGAGCAGCAACCAAATGGGCTCCAGCCAGAGGAAGGAACATGATGGAGACAGAAGTCTCCAGTGAACAGAGGCACTGGAGCCTGGAATGGCCTCTCTCAATTGTTTTGCCACCACACCCAACACAGGCCCTCTCTTCATATCTCACGAGCTTCCTCTACCAATAAATAAAATAAGCATATTTAAACTAAAAGGTGACTTGCATTGCCCTAGTGAAAACTAGAAGCAAGATAAGGGAAAGAGAGTGGCTTGTGCTAAACCCCAAAATGAATGAGGAGGGGAAAAGAAGGACACTCCTGATAAGGAAGAGTCTACAAAGGAGAACAGTAAAGAAGAAAAATTCTACCACATGAACTGCACTTCTGACCTGCTGTGCACTGGGTTGATAAGAATGTTTTTACAGTTCTGGAGTGAATATTTAATCTTGTGTTCCACAAAAATTGCTCCATTTCAGCTCGAGTGCTGCTCTCAGCAGGAGCAAACCAGGATTTGCAATGCAAATAGAACCTCCCAGAACAGAACCAAGCTCTGCTTTGCCACATAAACACAAAGGCAATTGCACTCATCCACATCTAAACACATGCAAACACCTTTACTGCTGCAGGAGAAAATGCTGTGTTAGCCTCAGAGAATTAAGCACAACCTTCTACAGAACAAACTGCAATCAGTTAAGAACCTTCCATGTCAGCTCTTGTCAGAGGGCAGGAGGTTCTAAATAAATGAAGAAACATTTAGCAGTGAACTGTGTGTCCCTGCCCTAAGAATCACCATCTCCAGGAAGCTTTGATGTCTGCTGCAGAATCCCCCAAAGGCTTTTGGAGACACACTGTGTCTAAGTTACATTAATTCACCTTTGAACTAAGTGCAGATTGGCAACATTCTGGGGTGGGCTCAGAGCACAGCGTTCTTAAGGCATGAATTTCACAACACTTTTGATGAAATCCAAGAACACAAATCAGTTTTTGTCTTTTATCCTAACCTTAAAATTAGATAAAAAGCTACAGAATTTTAAATGAAGTGCAAAGATAAATTTCCAAAACCCAAAACAACACATTAATCAATATGGAAGTAAAACTTTGAGATAGCCCAAGGTAGGTTCTGCCTAACAGTGATGTTCAGTGAATCACAGAAAAAGCTAACATACAACACCAAAATATTTGATTTCTGGAACTCATCTAAAGATATACATTTAACCACAGGTCATTTGGCATTGTATGTTTGAGAAATAAATTAAATACATACTTTGTTCAAAGTGCATGGACCCGGTCACATTAAAAAAAGCCTCAAGTTTAAGTTCTTTTTGGCAGTTTAAGAATCAAGTATGAGCAGCACAGAATGAGAAAAATGCTGTGGGTCTGTGTGAGCAGGAGGAGGTTCAGGCACTGCAGACACTCTGGCAGTGATGGAGCCATTCACAGCCAAAACCACGCTGCAATTCATTCCTCTGCTGCCCCCCAGGACCAGCCCTCAGCTGGACCCAGCCTCCTGCAGGCACCTCCCTTCTGTGGTTCTTTTCTGCTCTCTTGTGGGGAATCCTTGCACTGACACTTGTGCTAACACATTTGCATTCAAAGCCATCAGAATGCAAATTTCAACCTTCCCTGTTATTTCTAAGAGCCTGACAGGCCACTGTTTTGATGTCTCAAGAGACAAAATGCTGCTTTTTCCTACAGCAAGGGGCAGATGTCTGTAAAACATCATCATTCTGAATCCTATGGATTCAAAATGTTTGTCTGGAAGGATTAGAAAAACTCAGAACGAGGTAAGCGACAAACCACTGCAAAAAAATTCACTTGAACAGCTCCAAGAACACTTTGTTAAGCAACAAGAGGCACTTGTTTTGGCTGATCCAAAACCAAGGAATCTCATCCACTCCAGCCCTGTGTTCCAAGATCCCTGCCACACCAGTTTATTTACCTCTTCTATCATAATGTCCATGGCAGCACAAAGTTCTCCTTTGCTTCCTCCACTTTCCACCATATTTCTTAGCCTCAAACAGTATTCTCTCATCTGTTTAAAGAGAAAGACACTTTGTTATAAAGGATATTAAAGGTGCCATCTGATAATTTTCAGGACTCCTTTCTGCTTGTCTCAAGCACCTATTTTACCCTTCATGTTTTCAAAATGAAAATACCTTTCAGAAGCCTTGTTAGAGATTGATTCATTAAAAAAATAACAAGATAATTGAATGCTGTTGAAGTAAAACATCACCAAAAAATTAACAAATAGTCACAATTCAACTGCCATTTCCAACCACTGATGTGAGGCTTGCATCCATTAAGCTCTTAAAGCTTGATTTCTCTCAGTCCCATAAGTGATGCCACAACACCTCAGTGACTCACAGAACACACTTTCTGCACACTGCCACATTTATTTTGCAATTCTAATGCATAATTGATCTCTTGGCTGATGAGAAGAAAGGGGCAGTTCCCCACTGCAGGCACAGCTGCAGTCAGAGCAGCACAAGCTCCCCATTAGTGTCACCATCCATAAGGGCAGGAACAGTGATGGGGTTCCCTCAGGACCTGCTGCTTCACCATGCTCAGGATTAGAGCAACATTTCAAACGTCCAGGCTCATTCCACCACACATTTTGCATTTTTTATGTGGATTTCAGCAGGCAGTTTTCCCTGAGCATGCAGCATGTGAACTGGAAAAGATGTAGCAAACCATAAAAAATGTTTTAATTGCCTTTTTCATCCAGCTACCTACACCAGCATCTTCCAGGCTAGTTCATTGCTGCAGTTCAGGGAGTGAGCTGACACCTTCCTTCACACAAAGCTGTGCACTTCTACACTGAAAGCTTATTTTTAACATGCAGTGTTTTTGAAATACATTTCTTTTCCTCCATCTTTTTCACCACATTTGGCAGTCATCTCTAGAAACCTTGGCACACAGGGAGATGAGATACTGGGAGGATGAGAAGGAGACACCTAGACACCATGTGCTGGTTTTGCAGAAACAGATTTAAGCAGCCACATGCCAAGAAATCTGTGGAAATCTGATGATTAGGAATAACTGCTACTAAAACCACAAAAGGTACTTTCAAGCTACTGAAGACTGACAATGATCTCACCTTCCTGCTCCATGTTTCAAGATTAACATGAGACTTTGCTGAGATTTTAGCTGCTTATAAATAAATTTAAGTTGCTGAGATGCACTTAACACTTGGGTCAATAAGGATAAGGTGGTTAGGAACATTTGGAGCAGGTTCATTTCCATCCCCTCCTCTAAGTTTTATCATCTAAACCAATTTTACCTTATGATTCAAGATCTCATTCATCCTTCTGGTAGCCTCTGTGGTGTGAGACTCGGGGAAGTATTTCTTGGGGACAACACCATACTTCTCTAAAAGAAATAAAATTACAGGTTAACAATTGGCTTTTTCACACAATAAATGCTCCTACTGCTCATACCCATATGAAAGGTAAAGAGAGTTTGGGTTTGTGCAGAGATTATAAGGGGAAGGCTCTTATTTAAAGATTTTAAGTACAAAGTTTACATTTTAATTTGTGATTGAATCTTGACCTCTGATCTGCATTCCACAGGGATCCCAGAACATGGAATCCCTGAACTACTCAGTGTTATTTAACTCAACACTTAAAAATTCTGAATTAATTAGTGCTTTGGGAAGTCCTGTTCACCAGGAAAAAAAAAAAAAGAAGCTTTGATTACTTTAAAATTAATCTCCTGAAATACCTTCCACAGAACTGGGCCTCCTATGAATCACTTCATACAAATTATCTAAGGCTAAAACTGACTTCCAAGTCTCCCTTCCTCCTGAACATTTATAAAACACCAGCAGCAGCTCAGTGGCTTCCTACATGACAGTACCACTCACAGATCTCACCATGCAAGGCTCTGGATGTAACAGCAGCAGCCAAAATCTCTGCCCTGATTAAGTATTTATAGCAATGAGATGAGGGAAAAAAGGAACCTCCAGGCTTCAAAGAAACAAACTCCTTTTGTGATTCTAAATTTGTATTATTGGCTTGTTGATTTACAACATTGTTTCACAACACAAATGAGTGCAAGTGCTGGTGCAATTAAGTATCTCCAGCAGCGTAGGATCCCCGTTCCTGCTGGAGCTTTGCAAGACCAGCACTGCCACATTCCACATCAATTCCTCCTCACTGATCTTTATCCCAACTTCAGGCTGCCATTCCAAGTAGTTTTGCTCCTGCCTTGTAGACACACCTGGGTCCAGCAGTGGCTTTTTCCTTAGCTTGTGCCCCAAAGATTGTGTACATGGCTATAAACAAATGAGATTGAGTTGGTGACTGGAGGAAAAGGGGATTGAACCTTTTTATTAAATAAAGTCAGGGCTATCTAATTATTTGTTGATCTTCTGAGCTTTTATCATCCCCTGGACTATGCAAAAGTCATGCCAGACAAGAATTAAGCTCAATATCTATAATCTAGCCCGCAAAAAATCTTTGATTAAAAAAAAAAAAAACAAACAGTGGTTAATGGCATGATGTGCCTTAGCCAGTTCCCAAGTCTCAAGCTCAATTCCTTATTCTATTCCATTCCCCATTTCTCAAACCAGGCTGCAGCTTCAGGAATTACTCCTTGTGACCAGTTCTCTCACCAATAATGTTGACCAGCATATCCCACTGTCCACCATCATTTGTGGGGTTGGAGAGCAGGAATTGCACCAGTCTTCCTTCCACTGGCTCCTTTTTCTGAGCTGTTTCCACAAAGGCATTTAAAAAGTAGTAACAACGCTCAACCTGAAACACACAGATAAAAAAAATCCTTTAAGTCTGATGTATTATGCATTAATTAATTGCTGAATATTCAGCTCTTTGCAAGTATGGAATAGATGAAGCAATTTTCTGCTCATCCAGTAAAGTCCTCATTTTTCCCTCTAGCATTCCAGGGGCTACCCTATAAAAAAACTGTTTGTTAGACCAAATATTTAGGAGTGACTTCACACAGAGCTTGAGGGTAGGGGAACAGGAAATGGGAAGCAGAAGTTATGCAATGAAGCCTGGCCCAAACTAGTACTAGATTTGCTTAATTTCCATTAGAGGGAGAAGCAGGCACACAGCTCACCCATCAGGTCACAAGCACAACTGAAACCTCAGAGCTACAGTCATGTTTTCCCTGAACCACCACCAAGTAACTTCTGAAATAAACAGAACTCTTGGAAAAAAAGACTTCTACTACTCCAAAACATCAACATTTTGACAACTTTCTTCTCAAGCTGAAAATCCCACTTTGCTTGACCGTCTGCATTTAAAACACATTTTTAAAGAACTTCTCAAGTTTCTTTTCATACACGTTAAAACAATATAGCCTAAAAGAAGTTCTGTCCCAACACTAACACCTGATTGCATAAGCAATCCTGCAACAACCTACACGACTGTACCTTATCCCAGAAAAAGAGATAGGACTGGCTGAACTCAAACTCTTCAATGTTGTATTTCTTCATGAAAGGAAGACGCATTGCGTTGAGGCAGGAAAAGATCCAGCATCTCCCTGAGAGATCAAAGGAACACGAATTAAACTGGAACGCCTGTGCTCAGGAGCTGCACAACAATTTCTTTTACCACGAGATTCATGACACACTTCTGCCTCGAGCCTTTGGCTGGGCTTCTACAACACCAAAAAGCTCTGAAGGTGTTCTGAAGTCTTTTATTGCAAGCACATCTCTCAATTACACCACACAGAA
>VZTB01007449.1:498349-509282 GCA_013397245.1 Thryothorus ludovicianus
CCCCTCTCATGGACCCCTCTCGGCGGCCCTTCACAGGGATCCCTCACAGGGACCCCTCGCACTGGCGCCTCACACCGATCCCTGACAACGACCCCTCACAATGGCCCCTCACACCGATCCCTCACACTCAACACGGACCCCTCTCGGCGGCCCTTCACAGGGATCCCTCACAGGGACTCCTCGCACAGATCGCTCTCAGGGACCCCTCACACCGATCCCTGACAATGACCCCTCACACCGGCCCCTCTCACAGGGACCCCTCACACCGGCGCCTCACACCGTTCCCTGAGAACTACCCCTCACACCGGCCCCTAACACGGCCCCCTCTCGGTGCCTCTCTTGCCGGCCCCGTCACAACAACCCTTCACCCTCACACAACCCCGGCTCCGGAACATTCCACACCGCCTGGAGCCCCGAGGAGCCTCAGTGCCGGGGGCTGTGTGTGGCACAGGCTGGGCTCTGCAGGGCTGCTGTCACCCCTGGGTGCGTGACCCCCGTCCGGGGCACCCCTCCCGCTGTCCCCAGCTCTATCCGCGCCCTGTCACCCCCTGTGCTGTGGCAGATTACAGGAGGGTCTGGGACAGCTCTCCACGGCTGGTGGTGTTGAGGCCAGGTGCCCAGGAACATGAGGTGGCACCGCTGTGGCACCTTGAGGGCCCTCCCTGAGCACCGGTGAGTCAAGGACGTGCTCTGGATCACACTCTAGACCACGCTGCACAATCTTCTTCAGGAACTGCCCCGCTCCTCTGAGAGGAGCTCTGGTGCATCACTACCTCAAATTGATTTACAGCACGCAGTGTTTATTGACAGTATTAGTAATGGACTATTCCGAGGCATGATGAGGCCTCAACAGCTTGCCAGGACCTTGAGAAAAGTGCTTGGGTGGCACATTTGTGGGGGGAAGGGATGGATGGAGATATTTTCCACCCATCGTGGCGTCACAGTGTGTCATCGAGTGCTTGGGGCTGCCCCAAGTCCTGGGGTCTGTCTCAGCCACGGAGACAGAGGTGCAGCAGCAGTGCTGAGTGCCAGGCAGCTTTTGTCCTGAAGAGGAGCTGAGATGTCCATAGGATCATTGGGAAGGGGCAGGGAGTTGAGTGGCCACCACCCCAACGCCCTGTGGAATGGCACTGCAGGACAGAAAGGTGTCAGCCCAACACCTCACTTTGTTTGTGTGCAGCAGCATCACAGTCCTGTAGAGATTCCTCTGTAGATTGATCCACAACCCACATGCCTGACTGCATGTGCATTCCTTCTTGGAATAAGCATGGAGGGAAAGAGCTGGCATCATCTCATGCCTCAATGGTGCTCCAAGGAGAGGTTCCCAGTGACCAGTTCTAACAGTTCTGACCATCTAAGCAGCAGGTTATAATCAATGGACACAAAGAACCACTTATATTTTGAAAAGAACATATACACTTGATCCCAGAAAAAAACGGTTTCAGTGCTTTATCTCATCTTACACAATGGCTTTGGATGACCACCAGAAATTATGTTTTCTGGGTGTTCTTTACCTGCAGCAAAATGAACAGAAGAAACAAAAAATCACCTCCTAGGAAAAAAAACCCCACAAGTTAAATTCATCTGGGATGTGTTCAGCTCCAGAAAGCTGTCAGCAGGCTGAGGATGACATTAGGGGTTTGTTCCCTTCCAGTGGTTACAAACAGGGGTAGCCAGAGCCCTGGGATGGCCAGGGAAGGGCAAGATTTGTGTCCTGTCATGTTCCCAGGGGTAATCTCTGCTGGGACAGGAGGTGTGGGCTGATGTTCACAGCCAGAGCAAGAACTGGGTGAGTTTATCATGCTGAGTGAACTTTTTCAGATTCTGCCAATTTTAAAGAAGGAATTAGTTTGGAATAAGTGTGAATAAGCAGTCAAATACTTACAGAGCTGTTTCTCTTGGTTTTTTGAAGCACTGAAAAGAAAAAAACAGTCCTGTTATTTTTCAGGTTTCCTGGCCATGGGGATATTGTTACAAACATGGCAAGTACAGAATGCCTTCCACATGAAATATCTAATAATTGATTTATCTACTGGTAGTTCTAAAGGAGGAGGTAGTTTGTAGCAGTTTTCTAACACTGAAAATTAACATTATGAAATAGAATAGAATAGAAAAGGTAGAAAAAAAACAGGGCACCCCAGCAAACAGTACTATTTTTTTCATATGAAACTAGAGTTTTCCATACCTTTAAAAATGTATCTTTTCGAGCCACAATTCCAAAAAGTATTGTGACTGTAACCACCACGACAGCAGCAATAACAGCCTCCTTGGGAAAAACAGGTTTTTTATCTGTAAGGAAAGAAGAGGTTGGATATGTGAGAAATTAGTGCAGTCACACAACCCAGAACATTTCACAGGACTGTGGAAAGATGTTTCTTTTCCCACAGCTGTTACTTCTGAGTTAACTGTTTGCTCTCTCTGGTGTCTGCAGACTGACTCTGTGTGCTGTCCCCTGGAGAGAAGGGAGCTGAGCCTGTATTTTAGTGAACTGAAGAGGAATTGAAACATCAGTTGCTGAAGAAGATGCCCCAGGCACTGTTGTGCTCAGAAATAAGGCTGTCCAGAGGTACCACTGACACAGGTAACATTGTTTCCCTCCCTGTGCCAGGAGGGCAGAAATGAAAGAGGTGATTTAGTGTCACCTGTCTGAGCCCTGAGCACCCTGTAGTCACCTCGGGAGCACAGCTTCTCTTGCCTTAAGCAGCTCTTAGGGCGTGACAGAATCCTGTGGTCACAGTAAGACACTTCAGGTGAGACCTGAGGTGCATTAAACCACACTGGAGTGTGCCCTGTGAGCAGGGGAAGAGCAGCAGTGGGATGAGCCTGCTCCAGGTCACACTTGCCAAATGTTTTTGAACTACAGGCAGAGCAGGAGAGGCCCTTCCTGGTGCTGTGGTCACGGGCAAAGGTTCAGGGAGAGCTCCTTGCTGTTGCTGTACCCTCAGAAATCCATGCAGGGAATTTACCACACTCTACTTACACTTCATAATACAAATGGATTGTCGTCCTTATAAAAAAGAACAGAGAGTTATTTGTAAAGCTTATTACTCAGCAGCAGCCTTGTTACCTTCAACGATGAGGTGAAAATCCCTCGTCCCATTTCCCAAGGGTGACTCCACCACACAGGTGTAGGTCCCATTGTCAGACTTGTGCACTTTCCTGATGGAGAGCCTAAAGACCTCGCTGGTCTGGTACAGCTCGTGACGACTCTGCTGCAGGGTCAAGCTCTGGTTGTCCTTCAGCCAGGTGCTCTGGGCTTGAGGGTTGGATTTGGAGTTGCAGGTCAGAGTAACATCTTTTTCTTCTTCCACGTGGAGGGTCTCCTCTCCGCTCAGCCGGGGAGGAACTGTTCACAGGAATGCAGTTCAACAGGTCATTAATAATGCTGCTCATAGAGTCACAGAACCATTTTGGTTGGAAAAGCCTTCTCAAATTGAGTACAGTCATCAAGACAGCACTGCCAGGGCCACCACAAATGTGCCACATCTACACATCTTTTAGATGCCTGCAGGGATGGTGGCTCCACTGCTGCCCTGGGCAGCCTGTGCCAGGATCTGATGACCCTTTCAGTAAAGGAATTTTCCTTAATACCCAATCTAAGCCTCCTCTGGCACAACTTGAGGCTATTTCATCTTTTCACATATTACTTGGGAGAAGAGACTGACCCCACCTTGCTCCAACCTCGTAGAATGCCCACATTTAGCACAAAATAAGTTCCCTCCACACATCACTCATGCTCCTTGTTCAGGTCTAACACATCACAGTAGTGCAGCCTTTCCTGATCCCTGGGAATGAGGAGGGCAGTCAGTGGCAGAGACTGTCACTCCAGTATTTCCTCTGCCCTGACTTGTTTCCTTGGGAAATAATCTAGGTGGAGGCAGGGACATATCCAGAATATCTTTCTTAAGGGCCCACCCACTCCTATAAAAGAGGCCTTAGATCAGGCCATAAGAACCACTGCAGGAAGGGAGTGTCTTATCACGTGAGTTATCTCCTCCTCAATGCATTTTTTCCCGGTGAAGACAGCGTACAAGGGTGCAAAACACCGCCCAGACAGAGCTGCTCAGCCCACAGCTCCATCCCACCCCAGCCATTCCACACAGGAATCCACCACGGGGACTCACACTGGACATCCAGGATCACAGACACCTGCACAGACTTGTCTCGTGCCAGCTTGCAGGTGAAGGTGACCCCGTTGTCAGACTCGTTGACAGGGGATATGCAGATGTGGCTGATGTTCACTCTGTTCCCATCTTTCAGACCCACTTGCCCATCTCCACGGTACCAGAGCAGCTCCTCAGCCTGGCTGCTGTTGTGCACGAGGCACGAGAGGGAGATGGCAGGGCCAAGCTCTGTGGACAGGGTGAAGTCAGCAGCGTGGTTGTTTACAGACAGTTCCAAACCTGCAGAAGAAGGAGGAGGACAAGGACATTTGAGCATCCTAAGCCATACTCCTCCCACAGAAGCTGCCCTGCTCACTTCTCCAGGCCTTGATCTAGGAGGAGGGGTGGGACTTTCAGGTTTCAATCTAACAGCTGTTTTCAGGTGGAATGTTAGTTCATGAGACAAGAAGCTGTCTTCATCTCAAAGCTACCTCCACAGTTATTTAAAGTAAAAATCACCTGACTGCCACAACACCAAGGCCTGAGCTGGGACAACAAAATGCCTGAAGTTAGGAGTGACCATGTGACACCCAGCAAAAGGTCATCCCCATCCCATCACTCTCCTGCTGCTAATCCCTGCTGCAGCACCACTGTGCTCACTGACTGCTACTCTGTGTTTCAGCTGGAGCAGGATGCCCTTGGGAGCATAAATGAGTTAATCAGCCCCTCAGCTGTATCCTGGCTGTGCAGAGCTGCAGTTTGTCAAAGGTACAAACCTCAGGACATACTAAATGAACAACCAGTGTGGGAAATAAATTATTGTAATGGGATGTAACTCACAGTTGCAGCCTGAGCTATAGAATAATGAATTAAAATTATAGCTCAGGTTATAAAGGTATTAAGGTCCTCTGAATATAAAGGAGTCTGAAGGACCCTGTCTGAAGGTTTTCCCAAGTGGCCAAAGATAACACACCTCTTACTGCTTAGAGCAGGTTTGGAAACTGTGGCCTCATCATCCCTCCTGCATTTCCCCATTTTTTTCTCTGCTACTCTCAAGTCAGAGGCCAGTCCTCTCTGAGGATGACCTGCAGAACACTCCAAAGCAGGGACGCTGCTGTGGCACATCACCCAGCCCTGGGCAGTTTCAGTAACTGGTGTGATGGGGCTTGGACAAAGCCAGGATGGATTTTTTCCCATTGCTTACCTGTGGCCACACATGCCAAGAAGGAAATAGCGAAGGCGGGCGCTCCGTAGGTGAGGCTGCGTCTCTGCATCTCGGGCACAGCTGGCTCTGTTGGACACAGGGTCACAGCCTCTGCTCAGGGCTCACAAGGGTTAACCCCTGCTGCCATCAGACACTGAGGAGAGCCCTCACAGTGGGGACAGGGTCACCAGGGAATAAACCGAGTCCGTGGTTGCAGGGCATTTTCCAGTTCAGAGCAGATTCGAGGGGGTTTTATGTCTCTAATCTCCATTACATGAGTTTGTTGTCTCTGATCACCTGTCAGTCAGGGGAACCCGTCTCTGGATCAGGTAGCACTGGACTTACCTTGGGGAGAGTCTCTGGAGAGGCTGCTTCTGCTGGGAAATGCACAGTTCTTTCCTTTCCTTATTTATAGGGTCTGAATTTTAATATTTTATGGTCGTTCAGTAAGAAGTGAGTCTATAAAATGGGTTCAAGGCCTCGTTCAATTCCTGGATTTCTGAGCTTCCACAACACTGAAGTATTTGCTGGGCTCTGCTGGTTGCTTTATGAGACTTGCTGAGGCAATGAGTAACTAATGAGAGAGTTCCTGCATCAGCCATAGAGACTTTCAGCCAAAATTAATACTTTTATTTTTTCAGCTTTTTAGGTGTTCACAGCACTGTTTCAAGACACAGGGATTTTATCCTGGATTATCCTAGAGCAGAGTAGACTCCAATTTGTCCCTTTCTGCTCAAAGCTCTGTTGCCATGTCCTCCTTTGAGTGGAAAATGAGAAAATTCACTGATTCAGACTTTGAACTGCGTGTTGGCAGAGGAGAGGGCAGACACTATCCTGCTCACCAGCGTGTACCCCCAGGCTGCTCTTGTGCTGAGCTCAGCCCTGGGCACCCCCCAGCACAGAGCAAAGGGGTCTGTCCCAGCTGTCCCCTCTGCTGGGACAGCTGTGCCTGGGCTGTTTGTGTCCAGGGCACAGCTGAAGCACTTGGCTACGTGGAAATCCATCTGAGATTGCTGTTGGCACCTCAGCAGGGTGATGGTGACATGGCTGCAAAGCACGGGGTCCTCACAGCCTTCAAACGTGTTGTCACTGCTGCCAGTGTCCCTGCAGGCACATCACTCATCAGGAATGGGCTCAGCAGAGCCATAAAGTGCATTTCACGAGCAGGAGGGGCCTGGGATGTGTCCTTGGTGTTTTCCTGTCCTGTGGACGCCGTGTCCCAGCTCAGTGGCAGAGGTGGGCAGGGAGGGCTCCTGCTCTGGGGCTGCTGCCTGCACACACAGCACAGGACACACAACACTGGTTATTTGTGGGGCTGTTGCAAACAAGGGTCACCTTTGAGTGTTTCTTAACAGAATTCTTTCTGTGTTTATGGGTTTACCCTTAAAACCAACAGGGAATCATTCTCGGCTAAAAAAGTGTATGTGTATAAAAGTCCCTTGAAGAGAGAGTTCTCAGTCCCCCTTCTAGAAAACTGTCCTGTCCTTGTAGAACTCAACTAAATGTTGGCTTATGATTCAGTACAAACTTCAATCCAAATGCTCTTCCTAGGAGGAAAGTGATCTTTGTGGTTTGGAATTAAACTGAGTTGAAATAGAGAGGGATTCAAAGGAGTGGACTGGGAAATGGCTCATGTGCCCCAACCTCAATGTGAGCCAAAGGCAGGAGAGTGGAGGGAAGTCCATGCTCCCTCTGGTCACTGCACTGCACTGATTGACACTCTGGAGAAGAAGGAGGTGTTTGGAGTAAGTGAGAAGGAGAGAGTGGAGTTTGGGAGTATTTCTTTTAATGTAGAAATGACAGTAGAAGAAAGGATTGTCAGACAGCAGCTGTTCTGGGGGGATTTGTTATGATGTGAGGCCCAGCACCAACTGGGACCTGGGTCAGATTCTGTCCCAGAAGATCCATGACAGACAGTGAGGTGAGCTGAGGTTCATCTGGAGCAATGGCAGTGTCCTCTTTTGCAAAGGGATCTGCTGAAGGAAGAGGGACTAGAAAATCAAGGAGTTACCTGGCCAGAGGCACTGAAAGGCAGCTGTTTAGACCAGGCAAGAATTACTTTCGCAATGGCTTTTTACAGTTTTCTTTTCGCACAGAGTGTAATTAATCTTGTGGGTGTCTAATTACTGAGATCTAGAGTTTTGTGGGTTGCCTTCTCCACCTTTCCATTACGTTTTGGAGGGATGTAAACCTCATGTTCCAGAATGTAAAGCAGCCACTAATGACTCAGACTGGGAGGAACCACTTCAGGGAGGCAAGAACTCCATAACTCTCCACAGCAAAGGATCCAACCCTCACATTTGAGGTGCTTGGATCTGCACTGCCAAGGCTGGATTGGACAGACCATGGGCCTCACTCAGTAATCCAGCACATGGTTCCTGCTTGTCAACCTTATGGCAATGCTGCACCAACAAACCCAGAATAAGACTGTTGTTAAATATGACTCTGAACAGCCTCAAAGGAATTAATTAATAAGCACCAGTCTATTCCTGAGTGTAATCCAAGCCTTAGAAACCTGAGAAGAGAAGATTTAGAACATGATAGAGATTGAGCAGAAGTTATTTTCCATCAGGTCTCTTAATCTCTGACTCCAAACTTCCCAGCACTTTGGGTTCTGTGTGGGTCTCCTCAGTGCCTGCAGAAGCAGGGAGCACAATTCCTGATTGTCCACACTCTCACTGGCAAATGAGATCTTGATTTATGCTCAGCAGAGTTGTGAGGGCTGATGGTTGCTCCTGGAGTCAGGGGCATGGCAGGATCTGCACAGACGTGTGGAAACCCAGCATTGTATCCACGGTTTTGTCAAGCAAACAAAGGCTGTAAATGGCTGTAATCCTGCTCCAGAAAATCTGTTTCTGCAACAGTGCCTGAGGCTCTGCTCTAAGGCTGCTCCTGCTTCATATTCCTTGTGGCTCCCCACTTCTAATCCCTTCTTAATATGTGGTGCTACGTATTTTGCAACATTTCCATTGTTGGAGGATGACTAACACCCAAATCCAGTGTCTCTCCTTGCCAAATAACTGGGCTGGAAAGCGAGGCTGTCAGGGAATGCTGCTTGAACTTACTCAGCACTCCTGTTCCCTCCCACAAAACCTATTTTCCCCGAGTATAAACATTATGGAGATGTGATGTGTCCTGATTTCTCCCAGCCTAGATCCAGCAGATTTCTCACTGGTGAGATGGACAAATCTCGAGTATTTTTTTTTTTCATAAATTTGTTAGTAAATCGATTTTCTGATGATCTTTATGTACAGGTTCACATGCTGTGCCACTGAACACAGAGGAATGATGAGTGAACTTTATCCTTGGGAAGGAATAGGAATAATTAAAGAAACACTAAACCAGTGAATAATGTGAAATTTTAAAATAAATTAAAATGAGAAATAGGCATTAATGAAGAAACAGATCCTGGGATCAATAAAGCGGAAGAGAAGCCCTCGGGAAGGTGAGGCTCCAGCACAAGTGTTGGACGTGGATGCCACCTGCTGGGTACCACCCACGGAAACTGGAGGGGAGCAAAGTCACCTGGGAGCGCTGGAAACCGGGTGAGATCGCTGTGATCGCCTTGGCTGGAGCTCAGAGGCAGTAAATGCTGTAGAAAGCTGAAGCCACACGCAGGATGGGGAGGATGCTAAACCTGGTGGTGCCTGTTTCACGCTGATGGCCAGTACAGGACATTCCCTAATAGAATTCCCAGCTGCTTTTCTTTCTAGACTGTGTTCTGCTGTGTCTGCTCTATAGCTTGGACCTCAGCTATTTTTGTCTACCTAGGAACTTTCATCACCAGTGGGATTTCTTGGAAGTGCTCTGCTGGAAAACCAAGTGGTGATTCGATCTTGTGAAGTGCTGCCAAACAATATTAGCAGTTTTAACTTCCCTGCTGTGGGGTCATCCCTCGCTCCCTCTGTGAGGAATCTGCAAGGACTGAGCTGCTCCATCTTTCCTCTTTCCACTTCTTGAGGGACCATCTGCTGCCGATCCTCAGAAGGAAATCACATTCCTGCTCCATGCTTGGGAAGCACTGTGGAGTGTGGTGAGGCAGAAACCTCAGCTCCTGAGTAACCACCTTTTTGAGTGCCACAGCACTGGCACAAGGCAGAGATGAGAAGGAGGAGGGAGAGGAAGAGGAAAGGGAGGAAGAGGAGGAGGAGGAAGGTCAGTCCCCAACTGCAGATTTGCTCCCTCAGCGATGTGGAAGTCAGAGCTCTGCCGGGCTGGCCCGAGGAAATGGGGAGGGTTTGTTGTTCCTGGCTGCCGAGCACTGGTGACTCATGAGCCTTTGCCACATGCTGCTTTTACAATTGGCCTGCTGGAGTTCACACAACTGGGCTTTCATCAGCTAAAAAGGGACACGAGCTCAGTTACTCTGGGTAAACCCAGAGCAATTCATTTGTAGACTGAGGACTTAAAGCTATACAATGGTGATCACTTCCAAGATAGCCAGATTCTCTCTTGACATCCTTTTCCCTTTTGGTTTAAGAACATCCTGATGACCAAGATCTTTTGGCTTTTCCAGTTTAATTTTATCTGGAATATATTTTTGATGGATAGCCCGTTTCCTGCTTGTTCTCCTCCTAATGATTGTGCAGAACAGATGATCCTCAAGAAAGAGAAGCCAATTTACTCTCCCTTTCCTCGGGGCCCTTTGATGCTGTACCATGCTTGGCTCACACAAGAGTTTGCATCATCTGATCTCTTGTGCAAAAGATCCTGGAAGGCTCTTTTGAGATAGAGTCATACCAGTTATGGCTCCCCTGAAAAACAGTTTCATGTGCTGGACTTGGGATTTGTGTCTCCATCAGGAAATGCCAGAGCTGGGAAGCAGATGTGAATATGAGATACTACTGAAAAGTTAAACAGGAATTGGCAGGAACCTGCTGCTGGAGATGGACGCTTTCATTGTTTTATGGACTGCAAAGTGATTTTTGCAGAGTAAGGTGTCCTGCCTTTAGTTCTTGTCATCTCACCTGCCTCACGATGGGAATTTGATGGAGGAAACGCCAAAGTACGGTTTATATCTCTTCTGAGGCTCGTGGCTCTGCAGTCACAGCCACATGCAATGCAAACATCACACTGCTAGAATGTCTTTAATCCCCAGAGCCCGATCTGAGCAGGCAGCTCGCTCAGGGCTGGCGAAGACGGAAGCACCGGGAGCAACACCTTGTGCCCCATGACCCACAACTTGTCACTGTGCCCAGGCAAAGGCCACCCTATCCTTCCTCCCCAGGTCCTGGTTTGTGTTCCGGCTTTATCCGCTGGACAGGTGGGCCTGTCGTGACCCCTCCGAGGCACCGCGGCATCGCAGGAGCTCCGCGTTGGGTTATCCACCTCTCCCGCAGCGGTTCACGAGGGCAAGCGGCGAGCGCGGAGAGCCAAAGCATTGTCCTGAGGAAGGACAGAAGCCCCGCTGCCCTCAGAACCCTTCCGCGGGCAGCCCGAGTGACCCCGCTCCACTCCCGCGGAGCTCCGCGGCGAGGCCGGCCCGGGGTCGCGCCGGAGCCCGCAGGGGGCGCCGCGGAGCACGGTAACATCCATCCGTGACGTCACACCACCGCCGCCTCTCATTGGCCCCTCACCGCCCCAGCCTGACGGCTCCTCCCCCTTGGCCGCCGTTGATTGGCGGGCG
>VZTB01007449.1:509373-534677 GCA_013397245.1 Thryothorus ludovicianus
CCCGGCGAGGCGCTGCGGTACCTGCACTCGGCCGAGCTGGGCGAGGCGCTGCGGGCGCTGGCGGCCACGGCCCCCCCGGGCCTGGTGCGGCTCTTCAGCATCGGGCAGTCGGTGGAGAAGCGGCCGCTGTGGGTGCTGCGCCTCACGGCCGGGCTGGGCCCCGAGCGCCCCGACGAGCCGCCCGGCGGCGAGGCCCTGCCCGGGCGGCCGCAGGTGAAGCTGGTGGGGAACATGCACGGGGACGAGCCGCTGGCTCGGCCGCTGCTGCTGCGCCTGGCCTGGGAGCTGGTGCTGGGCTGGGCCGGCGGCGACGAGCGCATCGTCCGCCTGCTCAACACCACCGACCTGTACCTGCTGCCCAGCCTCAACCCCGACGGCTTCGAGCGCGCACAAGAAGGCGACTGCGGCGGCGGCGGCGCCGAGGGCGGGCGGGAGAACAGCCGCGGCCGCGACCTCAACCGCAGCTTCCCCGACCAGTTCGGGGACGCCGAGCCCAACCTGGAGCCCGTGCCCGAGGTGCAGGCGCTCATCGACTGGATGCGCCGCAACAGGTGGGTGCTGCCCGCTCCCCTCTGCCCGCCGCGCCGCTCCGGGGGATGGGACACGCTCGGATTCGCTCTCCGAGGGTGTCAGCCAGCGTCCAGCCCTTCCCAGTGCTTCCCAGCAAGGCCTGAGGGGAAAGGGAAGGAATTTCCCCATCTGCTTGCCCCCAGCCTGCCTCCCTGCGTGGGCTGTTCATCGCAGCCGGGACCATCCTGCGCTGGGGATGATTTGGTGGCCCCAGGTTTTGTGGAGCTGCCAAGGAGCTGCACCAGCCCCGCGGGGCACAGCCCGTGTCCTGCACACACCCAGATGTTCCGGCCTCCATGGCCATCTGCATGGCTCCCATCTCCTCGAGTTAGTGTCTGGAAACTTCTCACCTGTTTCGCTGTGATCTTGTCAGTTGGTCTTGCTCTTAGGGCCAATAATGCTCAGTCCACAAGCTGTGGGATGCTGGAAGTGTCTGGGGTTGAGTGTCTGTGTACAATCACGTTAACAAAGTTGTGTTGGACAGGGCTTCTTCCCCTCATCTTTGTGTTCCATGGAAGATTCCCTGGGTTTAGCAATGATGCTCTGTGCAGCAGCATTTCCAAAGACAGGCCCTGTTTCTAGAGCTGCCTTCCCCATGTGTTCAGTTGAAGCACATGGGGCTGAGCCTCGAGCATCCATGCTGATTTTTTTTGGCTCTCTCCATCCTAAGGTGTGGCACAGGGGGAAGCTGCTGTGCCTGGAGTGGGGCAGCCCAGGGGGGGACATGGTGCCATTAAAAGCCCAGTTCTGGTATGGGGGTCTGGGGCAGCCCCAGAAAGAGCAGTGGCCGAGCTGGGCACTGATTCTTTATTTGCCTTGTGTTCTTCAGAGAACTCTTTAAGGTCCAGACTACAAAGGTCAATCCAACCAACCGTGGGAAATTGTGCAGAGAAAGCAGCAGTGCAGTGCAGCAAACTGTGGCCCTCTTCCCAAAATAAGGATAGAAAGAGATGAAGAGGGGGTGACAGTGCATTCTGGGGCTGTTGGTTGACTCCAGCCAACACAGAAAATGTTCAGGATTGTGTAGTGTTTGCTCATGTTTAGGAAACAAAATCTACATGATCTTCATTAAAACTTGGTGGATGGCAGTGCCCATGGGGATGGTGCTACAGAGGAATTGCAGAAACTTCACCAGTAGCTACTTGTCCTAAGAATCCTTTAGGACAGCTCTGGTGCAGCACTTTGCACTAAAATCCCTCCAGATTGGTTCAGCTCAGAGTTAGTTACTAGGGAGACTCGTGCATTCTTTATATAATTTTGAAAATGCCTTGAGCTTTTAATTTTATTTTTTTCCTCTTAGTATGTGAGGTGGGATTTGCTCTCAGCCAGGGTGAAACAGGAAGAACATGGTGCTTTGTGTGTCCCTCTGCCTGGCAGCACCAGTTAATACTGGTGTAATTGTTAGACTAACATAACTGCTGATAGAAAAATGAATGGGTAAACAGAACTGTTTGATTTAAAAGGGAGATAGTGGGTGTAATGCAATTTGTGTGCGCTGTTTTAAGCAAGGTAGAAGTATTGGTCACATTACCTCTGCTTGGAAACCAAATCCCATTTGAGCAAATGCACAGGAGAGATCTTTTTCCCCTCAGTGTTATTTGGTGGAAAGAACAGGGAAAATTACCTTTGGGTTTCATTTAAATGCTTGTGCTGCCTGTGATCAAACTGAAAGGAGATATGGGGCATGCCCTGCTATATTTTCTGACTTGAGATTTTAACAGCTCTTTCTCACATCCAGATTTTATTTGTGAGTTAATTCTGTTGCACATACCAGGTGTACTCTGAGCTTGACAAGAGCTGTGTACTTTGCTTTGTCTGCCACTGAGTTTGGGGCTTGGTCTTAGGTTCCATTTCCAGAACTGGTTCCACTTTTCCAGTATATTGATTTTCCATTTAACCCCAAATAGAGTTTTAGGGTCCAGAGAGCGTGGTTTGAGTGGGAAAGCAGCAGAATAACTGGTTGGGTGGCTGTAGCCAGCTTCCTGTTGAAATGTTTCCAGTCTGACTTTTTCTCTCTTTCCTTGCCATCCCCAGGTTTCTGCTCTCTGGCAATCTCCATGGTGGCTCTGTGGTGGCAAGCTACCCCTACGATGACTCTCCCACGCACAGGCTCACAGGAGTCTACAGTAAATCAGCTGATGATGAAGTCTTCAAATATTTGGCAAAAGCTTACGCCTCACATCACCCCATCATGAGAACTGGCAAACCCAACTGCCCTGGGGAGGAGAGAGAGACCTTCCCAGATGGCATCACAAATGGTGCCCAGTGGTATGATGTGGAAGGTAAGAACTCACCTCAGAACTCACATCCAGACCAGTGGTGATTATCACAGAATGAAGGACTGGGGGTTAAGGGATATTTTTAGCTTTGAATGTGTTCTGGCAGCTCAAAATGAAGAGAGGTGGCATTGTGGGAACACCAGCTGATGAGTAACAGCTTTGGAGGTGTTTTTAAGGAAGAGATCACAGCAAATTGAAGGGTTCTTCCTGACCCCCTTTGGTGGTGGAGAGTTGTCCTGCACGTGGGAGGCTTCATTTGCCAAAGGAACTCTTATAGGTCTCTTGACAGTTACTAAATTTTGATACAGGAAAGAGGAAATTATTGTTAAAGGTATTAAACCAATGCTAATGTTCTGTGAGGTCTTTTAACCTCTGAATGTGTATTTTTGTGATTATAGAATAGCCTGCTCTAAAACTATGTAAAATTTAGATATGTGTTCTGAGCTAACCCAGGAATTCTTGCTGGAAATGAGGTTTGCAGCTTTTCCATGGACTGTCCTACTTGTAGACCTGTGTAGGGGGTGACAGCCTGCATGACCTGTTCTTATCCACCAGTGTGGGAGATCTGGAAGGAACCTGAATTTTGCCCTGCAGGAGCCTCTAGGAGAGCTCCTGATCCCTCCATTGTGCAGCTGCACATGGAGATGAGCTAAATAGGAGCAAATCACCTCCTGGTGCCAGCACTGTGCCTGTGCAGGTGGAGGTTACAGGCCTGGCTCAGCCATGCAGTGGGTTGCTCTGTGTGTGTTGGTTTGGTTGAAAATTTAAATGATAATTTATGTGAGGAGAAGCTCTCATGGGAAAGAGAGCTCCCAAGTTACCCCATTGCTGTGGCTCCTTGGTGGATGACTCCTGGCCAGGCAGGGCAGGAACTTCTGTGATGAGAACACAAGAGAAAAGTTGCAGAAATGATCTCAAGAAGTTGTGTTGCTTTGCTGTTCTGCTTTTTTCCCTTTTGCTGTGTCTGAGGGGTGATGGCAGAAGTGCTGAGCAAGCAGTGACAGCCACTGTTGTTTATCCTTCAGAGCTTACAGCTTAATGATTTCTGGTGAGAGTGTTTTTCTGGAACGTGGCCTTTGCAGCAGATTCCTGTGTAAATTCTGCATCCAGCTTGCTTGGAAGGCTGGAGAGAAATCCATTACAGGGCCTGAACACATCATCTCTGAGCTGGGAGAGGAAGGCTTGATTTTTAGCAGTGGCTGAATCATCCCCCAGGATTTCACTGGGCAAATAAGGTGTTGTGTTCAAATAAGATGTGGTTTGATCTCTCTCTACCAGCTGTCTCCTTCCCTCTACCCTGCTGAACACACCAGCCCTGGTGTTTGCTGGCTCAAGGTTCATTCTGCTGCTGTGGGAAGTCCAGCAGGAGGAAGGTTTGTGTAATCTGGTGACTTGGCTTGTGAGGGAACAGGATATCCTGGATGATCTGTGCTGCCTTGTTGTGGTGGCTGTTGTTACCAGTTGGGAATTTTCTTAACTGCATCTCTGAGGTCTTCTGTCCTTGTAGTGAAGTGGGGTGGGTGTGCTCTGAGGGGAAAGTTATTCCAGAGCCTTGGGCCTGTGTTGCCCTGACCCCAGAGAGCTGCATTTTTCAGTACAGGGATGACTTTTTCATCCTCCTGCTTATCTCTGAGGCAGCTGGTTAGTGGCTGTGGCACTGGTGTATGAACCTTGCAGGCTGCCTTTGCTCTGCCAGCAGGACAAAGAAATGGCATCATTTTCTTTTCACAGGAAATAAAAGGTGTGAACTGCAGACCACATTGCTCTGTGCTGTCATCACTGTGGTTTATATCCATCCAACAGCCTCCAGCACCCAGCCTCTGCAGAAATAAACCCTTTCTGTGTGACAAGCCACAGTCTAGGGCTCAGCACTGATGCTGTAGGCGACTCACAGGCAGAGATTGCAGGGAGGATGCACTGATGTGGACTCTGAGAGTGGAACTTTGCTGAGGGTGACAGCAGCAGTTCCCAGAGCCAAGGAATTCATGTAAAATATAACCCAGGGAGAGCACGGGTGAACTGACCAATGCAATGCTTGTAATTTGATGTCGTGTCAATTCACCCCTTCGGGGTTGTAGGTTTTAATGTTTATTTTTAGTAGTGGATGAAGAGCAGGCAGAGGGGAGTCTGTTGTAAGTAGTGTGACAGAAGCAGCAAAACCATCAGTGAGGCTGTTTTGAGTCATCTGAGTTGCTCAACTCTGTGCCAAGGACTGCAGAGGCTCGTGCTTGGATTAGGAGGCCTTTCCCAGTGATTGCAGAATTGAAATGTGTGGTGAAATGGGGCTGGGGAAATCCCAGTCCCTGAGCTGAGCTCTGGAGGTAGATAACCAGAGCTCACGGGTCTGTGACGGGTGCAGGGCATGTGCTCCAGGCCTCCAGATCAGGTTGTGCCAGGAGAGACTCCTGCAGCCTCCAAGTGAACTAAAGCCAGGAAAAACAAAGAAATGAGAACACGGTGTTTCAACAGGTGGAAATTTTCCTGCCACATTTTATCATGTGAAATCAAACGTGCTGGAGAGCAAACTGCCATGGGATTCATTGTCCTGGAGTTGCCAGTTCAATTTTCTGCTGGTGCCAGCCTCCATTAACTTCCATTTGAGTTTGCAAACAGCCTCTTACATGTGTCAGATCGAGGTGGCAAGTACAAACCATGAGAGTAATTGCTAAGGTCAAGTGTGCACAGAGGAAGATGGATCTGTGCCAGACAGCTGAATTTGGCTCCTGCATTCCAGCTGCTGCAGATAAGCACATTGGTGACTGGGATGCTTTTTTAGAGGCTATCTCTGGTGTGCATGCTCTTTCTTTTCCTTTTTAACCTTTTTGAGTTTTAACTACCAAGTGGCTGGTTCAAATCAAGGGAATACACACAAAGTTGGGCTGGGGTATGGAGAGCAGTTGAGAAACCACTCTCATCTTTTTTGTGGGCAGGATGTGCTTTGCCTTTGTGTTGTTAAGAGATCCAGAGCAGAAACTAAATTCGGCATGAACATATTTTGTGGGCAGCCTTGGAAGGCATGTTTTTACTTTCAATCCCTTCCTAAAAGATATTTTCTTGCTAGTTTGACTCTCTGATGTCCAGGTGTTTTGAGATGTTTCTGGTGCCCACTGGGAGACTCTTCTCAGGTTGAAAGTGGATTTTGGTTACCTGTGTGCAGACTGGGTTGTTTTGATTGTGGTTACCAGCCACACTGAGCTTCCAGCCAGCTTTTAGTGGCATCCAGCTCAGTGCAGTTAAAATAAGGTCTGAGAACAGTGTGCCATAACTGTGGTGGCCTCTTGTTTCCTGGGCATGGCAGGGGGCACTTGCACAGACTGAGCTCTTGTGGAAGCTCTCAGCCTTGTCTTTCTGGGGATATGCACAATTTGCTGCACTTATGTGCATGTATTTTCATAAAACTTGCTGCAGTTCTTTTTCTTCTTGAGGGAAGTTTTGGCTTG
This sequence comes from Thryothorus ludovicianus, assembly GCA_013397245.1. NCBI lineage: Eukaryota > Metazoa > Chordata > Aves > Passeriformes > Certhiidae > Thryothorus > Thryothorus ludovicianus. Next base: position 515,663 of record VZTB01007449.1, read on the forward strand.
GTGGTTTGAAGTCTTAAGGCCTCTTTTCACATTTATCATGAACTGCTGGGCAGTGCTGTGCTGGTGCAGCTCTTGGGAGGACTCTGCCCTTCTCTTTGAGAAAAGGCTGGGCTGCTCTGGGCCATGCAGCTGCTGCAGCTGGAGGCCCAAATCTCACCTCCTCTGCATTTTAATGATTGCAGACTAATGGACCAGAACATTCCCCTGCCTGCTTGGTGCTGCTGCTGGTGCTCATTCAGCCCCATGCTATGAGATAATCAGTTCTGAGCAGTCAGCAACTTGTGCCACATATTGAATCATGTCTCCAGCTTGCTTGGTGCCATCTGCTCTCTCTGCAGAGCAGACATGATCGTTTTTCTGCTTTAACTTAGCTGCAGGTTCCTTATCTGCTGATGTCTGATCCAGTGAGAGCTAGAATCAGTTTTCTGCATAGTGCAGTTTGAAAATAGAGTCCTTCTTGGCTGGCCTAGCAGGCTTCTGGTACGTGGAGTATTTATGGTATCTGGATCCTCAGGCTGGACTCTAGAGAGCTGCATTCTCCTGGTTTGAGCTTGGCAGGGAGCAGAGGCCCCCCTGTCAGCGTGAGCTCTGCAGTGTTTGTGCTGCAGGAGGCCTGGGATCCCTGCCTGAAGCACAGTCCTGATGCTCAGGGAGTGGGTCAGAGCAGGAGGGAGGTTTGTTCTGAGCATTTCTGTGACCTGCTGCCAGCCAGGGGCTGACTTGCTGTGACACTAAGCTGTTCACTGATTAAAAGGGGAATTGTGCTTCGTGGGGAGGCTGAAACTTTTCACAGTGTGGGCTGAAAGACACCCCATGATTAAAATGCTGAAGTAAATCCAACAGGTTACCCCAGATATTACCCAAACAGAGTAGAAGCACTGTAGTCTGGCAGTTTTCTACCTCAGATGTGCATTTTCTGTTCTACTCCATGAATGTAGTGCCCTGCTAATGGCAGGCTGAGTGCAGATCTCTCTTTACCCCTCTGGGTCTCTGCCTGGTCAGGGGAGGCTGTGCAGATGGTATTTGGGAAAATACGTAATTCCACATGCTGTAAAAATAACTGTCCTGCTCTGCAGCACAGCCATGTGAAGGCCAAATATGTGCAGTGGCTACAATCCAAATTTTAAAGAATGCAGTGGACTACTTTCTCCAAGAGACAGCCCTACCAGTCTAATTTAGTCCGTTGCTGCTCTATTATGGGTGAGCATCTGTCCTAAATTTGCTTGAATGGCAGATGAAGCACTAAATATGTTTCATAATGGCTCTGGTTTACGTTTTGGGTGTTTTCAAATGCATTAACGTCTTGCTAGGAGCAGATGGTTATGGGCTGGCAAATTGTTCTGCTCGGGTGGTGCTCACTGGTGAGAGAGCAGCCTGCTGAGCCTGCCTGCTCTGAGCCTGGTAACAGGAGCTGAATGAAGCTGAGGGTGGATCAGACTCACAGCTCTTGTTTCTCTAACCCCTTGAACTGAGTTAGAAAGTCCTCCAGCACGTTGTGGCCCCCTGTGCTGGACAGAAAAGTCTCTTTCCTGTTTTGATGTCAGCCTGTGCACAAGCTGCAGTGCTCTCCTTCTGGCTGCAAGTGACATTTGATTTGTTACAATAAAAGCTCCATATTCCCTTAGCAGCACACTCCCAGGAGAGCTGAGAGGAACTGGGACATCTTTGTTGTGGTACCATCCCACACATCTTCCCAGAGGCCTGTTCTAAATCCTGCTTTATGCTGTTTGTCCATCCCTGCTGTACCCAGCTGCAGTGGGGCTGTTGAATTCAGAGCAGTGGACCCTCCGACCTTTTTGGGCCACCACCTCTGGCAGAAGTCTCCTCTGTTTGCTGCTGTTTTTTCCCTGTTCCCAACCAGGCATTAACACAGCCCTTGCCAAAGCCAGGCAGTGCTTTTGCATCAGGATATTGATCCATTCTGGCTGATTAATTGGCCAGTGCCAATTAATTGGAGGATCAAGGGGCTTGTGAATGATCAGGAAACTGCTCAGAGTAAATGAAGACTATTGGCACAGCCCTAATGCAGCCCTTCAGTGGGCCAAGCAAAGGATGGGTGCACAAAATCTGCATTTCTTACAGACCTTGCTGGGGCTCTGCAGGCTGGTGCCGTGGTATCTGCCACAGCTCTCTGCTTTCCTTCTCCTGGACTTGGCATCTGCCTCCTGTGGAGGAAATGCATTGCTGTTCTCTGAGAAAGGGACTTCTGAGAGTCAGTTCAACTCCCTCAACTCATCCAGAAGAGGCTCTGGGCACCTGTGTCCAGGTGACCCTGGTGGGGTTCATTCTGTTGATGTGGAGGTCTCTGGGCTCTGCTTGCAGGTGCTGCTGTACAGGTTGGGATGGAGCTGTCTAGGAAGTGGTGGCCAGGGCTGTCACACACCAGTCTGCCTGTGTTATGACTAAATAAAGCTTGTGTAAGCCAGAAGACTTTGTCAGCATGCAAAAAACATAGTGTGGTGTGTCTTCCTTTACTGACACAACTGCCTGACTGGGTGATGGGAACAATCCTTTGATGTGGTCATGTGGTGGCATTCAGCAGGGTGATTCTGAAACCTGTTTCACAGACGTGTGGTGGTTTTTGGAATGTCCTTTTTACTCTTGAAAGCTCCCAGAAATGTTTAGAGGGGTGAACACTTGGAGTCTTCAGCAGCATGCTCAAGTCTGGGCTCCAGATCACAAGTGTTGATCTGCAGCCCTCAGGCCCTGCTGATTCAGTCCTGTTTGAGGAGCAGCTTTGCTTGCTGAGGGTTGGATGTAAACTTCAGCAAATGGGGTCAGGACACTTGCTGGGACAAGGTGACCTTTTTGATTCATAGCAGTGCCTGTGGTTTTTCTGAAGGGGAAGAACAGCAAGATGAGCTTAATGCTGGGAAACAGCTCTGTGCACTCCTGTTTCCGGGTGCTCACCAAGGTTTAGCTGGTTTAGCACTAAGCCAACAAACTGTCCCCAGGTTTTGCAACATCCTTACATTGATCTGAAACTGCTGCCTTACAAAGGAAGCGTGGGAGGAGGCTGGTGACTTGGCCAAAAAGGAGTTTCTCAGACTTTCCCAGGTGGAGCTTTCTCAGGTGCAGACGTTTGGATAAGGAAGTAGAGAAGGGGAAACATTGTTCTCATCCTGTCTAGAGTTTTGCTAAGAGGCAGAACAGTCCCTAAAACGGATTCCAGTGTTCAGATTTGAGCTGCCAGCTCCCAAGTTGATAGCCTGGTGTTCTTTTCTATCAAAACTCATTTTGAGTGAAGTAACTTCTCTTACAGGCAAACCTCACAAATCTTGAGGTAGCTTAGAATGCTCAGGGAAGGACTTGGCAGCTGGAATGTTCAGAATCTGATGTGCCTGCCCTGGCATACTGGGTTTGTCGTGTCTGAAATGTAAAGTGAACCTGTGTGAATTCCCAAGAGCTGTCCTGATGTGTTCAGCTGATGGAGCAGTGAGGCAACAGGACTGTCACTTAGAGCTGGCTGTGGCTGATTTCAATGGCCCAGTGTTCCAGTTACAGCATAGGCTGCCATGATAATGTGACCTGACTTTTCTCCTTAGGCTGCTCTGGAGCTGGGGCAGCATCCTGGGGAGGTGCCATGTGGGGCTGAAGGACAAGGAGAAATAGCATCCTGTGGTGGGATGTGTGTGCATTGCTCTTGGGCCATCTGTGCCTCCTTTTCTCAGGTGGGATGCAGGATTACAACTACGTGTGGGCCAACTGCTTTGAGATCACATTGGAGCTGTCCTGCTGCAAATACCCACCAACTTCTGAGCTTCCAAAGGAGTGGGAGAACAACCGGGAATCTCTGCTGGCTTTCATTGAGAAGGTAGTGAGGGCTGGGCTGGGGGTGGGGGTGGCAGCTGTGGAGCCTGTGCATCCATGGTGGGTTGGGAGCACCATATTCAGGTGCCTTCATGGCTTTGTTTGCTGTTTGGGGTAACACAGATGCTGCTGCTGATGTTTGGAGGTCAGTGGCTACAAAGCTGCTGTTTCTCTGTGGTTCTGCCACAGCTCCCACAGGCTTCACAATAGCAGAGCTCTGCTCTTGTGGGATGCAGCATTAGAGGGACTGATTGGTGCAGAGCTCCCTAAGTCATGCCAAGTACTGGCTGCTCTCGGTGCCATGAATCTCCAGTGATGTTCACAACCATCAACCCTGTTGGACCCTGGCTTGCAGAGGCTCTGCCAGGCTGTCTCCAGATGCTGTGTATGAGTTGAGTGGGTGGCAGTTTAGGCTGGGATCAGAGGCAGCTGAATTTGGCCTGTAACCCTGCTATGTTCATATTGCAGTTTGCCCATGCTGATGAATTGAGGGTTTGTTAGGGAGGGTCAATTCTGAGCTCCTGCTGCCTTCCCAGTCCTTGCTGGAATTCCTGTCCAGCTGAGCACTGAGTTCTGAGCACTTGGGTGCCTTTGCCTGGCAGCTTCCCTGCTCTACTGCATTTGGGGAAGGGTGAGGGGGTTTTGCTGCCTTGGGACACAGTTCCCTGATGTTGCCTGTCTTCAGCCAGGCCCTTGCCTTGTTTTCCTCAGGTCCACATTGGCGTGAAGGGCTTTGTGAGGGATGCAGTCACGGGAGCTGGCCTGGACAATGCGACCATTGCTGTTGCTGGTATCGCTCATAACATCACAGCAGGGAAATTTGGTGATTACCACCGGCTGCTGGTGCCTGGGACCTACAATGTCACTGCTTTTGTGATGGGGTAATGTCTTAGTGGCAGCCTGTGCCCACACTGCCACCTGCTCCTGTTCCTTCTCTTGACTTCACCCCCCAAAACACCTTATGTATTTAAGGGGCTTGGCTGGAAGCTGCAGCAGTAAATGGTTCCAGCTCAGAGCTGCAGCTGTGTTTGCTCCTGCAGCAGGGTGCTGTTGAGTGCACAGAATTTGTGTCAACTTCTGTTTGACTGCTTGTATCAAATTGCATCTCACTTTTGTGCAAAGGGAGGAAGTGGAGTAGGGTCACCCCAACAGGAGTTTGTGTTGTCCCAAGCCTGGGCATGGATGTGTAACTTGCCCCTTGGCTAGTTCTGTGATACAGCTGGGGCTTCTTCCCTGCTGAGCCTGTGGACTCTGCAAGGACAGCAGTGGAGCTGGGTTTGGTGGCAGTGGGATGAGTCCCACCAGGTTGGTCCCTGTGAATCTCTCACTCTTTAACATCCCAGTGTGTTCGGGCTGGGGAGTATAGGCTGGAGTGATGGAGGGACTGCAGGGAGTTTTGGCCTCTTCTCTGCAGAGCCTCCTTGCTGAAACCAGTTGATTTTTCCACAGTTACACACCAGTGACCAAAGAGAACATCGAGGTGAAAGAGGGAGATGCAACAGAAGTGAACTTCTCCTTGCAGCCGACCGCGATGCCACCAGCTCCCAACGTCACACAGCTCACGGCAGCACCTGCCCCTGTCACTGCCATCACCCCCACCCCTGTGCAGGCTGAGGCCCCCAGCCCAACCTCTGTCCATCAGCCCATCCAGCCCGTGGACTTCCGCCACCACCACTTCTCGGACATGGAGATCTTCCTGCGGCGCTACGCCAACGAGTACCCCAGCATCACCCGCCTCTACTCCGTGGGCAAGTCCGTGGAGCTGCGGGAGCTCTACGTCATGGAGATCTCTGACAACCCTGGGGTCCACGAGCCAGGTGATGGGGGAAACCCTTTACAGCAAGGCACAAATGCGAGTGACAGACCCTTTACACTGGGAGAGGTAGAGCTGGTCCCTCTCCTGAGAGACTGAGCTGCTCCTTGCAGAGTCCTTTATAGAAAGTGCAAATGCAGTGGGTGGCACTGTGTTGGAGCATTGCTGGGGTCATCTGTGCTGGTCATGGAGCTCTGGGGAAGAAGGACTGAGAGACTTCCTTGAGACATTGTTCTTTTGGGGGTTGTGGGAGCTGAGGTGTGGGTTTTAGGCAAATGCCCTCCAGCAAAGCCTGCAAGAGCCGTGCTCAGGGTGGTGAGGTGTCTCCAGGCTGTAACATAGTGGTTATGATTGTAACCATGTGTCTGCAGGTGAGCCAGAGTTCAAGTACATCGGTAACATGCATGGCAATGAAGTTGTGGGTCGGGAGCTTCTCCTGAACCTCATCGAGTACCTCTGCAAGAACTTCGGCACAGATCCTGAAGTGACTGACTTGGTGCAGAGCACACGGATCCACATCATGCCATCTATGAACCCTGATGGCTATGAGAAGTCCCAGGAAGGTATTGCTATCTGTGCCAAAATCTAGGGGTTCCTAGCTCTCAGAAACCTTTGGGTTCATGGAATCCCTGGGTAATCTGGAAGCCTTGCTGGAGCAGGAGTGCTCTCCACACAGGGAGGCTGGGAAGGGATTTGGTGTGTGCTGTGGGATGAGTGGGTGGACCCTGATTGATGGATGCTGGAAGCTGTTGGGGAGAGCTCTTATACTTCAGCAGTGCTGTGAGCTTCCCCTCTTTGGGTCCCCTGATGGTTTGTGGCTAATCCAGGGCTTTTTTTTTTTAAAGACATTTCTTTGACACAGCTCTTGCTTGCTGTGCTTTGGTCCAGTCTCTTGGTAAATGCAGTGTGGGAGCCAGGCTGTCTGCAGAGCACTTGTCCAAGGATAACATAGACTTCTATGATGAGATTGAAATTGGCAAAAAACATCCTTCAGGGAAGTCTTAGAACTACGTGGCTCTTGCAGATTGGCAGAACAGAGATTGTCCAGAATCACTTTCTGGAAGCAGAGCTCTGCTTGGGTTTAACAAAGAACTTGTCTGGCTGGTTTGAGAAGGTGAGCCCTGAGGTTTCTGTGGTCGGGACATCCGGCTGCAGAGATTGTTCATGGTTCAGTGCCTTTCTGCTGGTCTGACTGCCCTGAGAGCCTGAGCAAACACCCACTGAGAGGGCCCCCAGGCACTGCTGCACAGAGCAGGCCACTTGCTGGAGGGGGCCTGGGTGCAGGGGGCCAGCACTGCTGTGCTCTCTGCTCTCTTCACCAACTGCTATTTGTAAACTCTGTAGATGGACTCTGAAACCTCTTCACAGGCATGAGCTTGAATTTATGTTTCATCCTCAGGAGACAAAGGAGGTACCATTGGCAGAAACAACAGCAACAACTATGACCTGAACAGGAACTTTCCAGATCAGTTTGTCCATGTGACAGACCCTCCACAGCCAGAAACTCGTGCTGTCATGGCCTGGCTCAAGTCTTACCCATTTGTGCTCTCAGCAAACCTGCATGGAGGTACCACATCCAAACCAAGTTCCTTCCTCTGTGCTGGGCTTTGTGGGATGGCAGTTTTCAGGGATGAATCCATGGTGTTCTGAGTGTGCACTGGGGAGGTCTCGTGCTGCAAGATGGAACAGCCACTGGAAACAGAGGGTGAAAACCATGTCCCCAAATGTGTTTGTAGGGAGTTAAGGTGGCTGCTGGGAAGATCCCAACCACTTCTCTGAAGGGAGCATCTGGGAGATGGAGATGGACTCTGTTGTCTTTTGTTGCTCAGCAGATGGTCTGGGAATGGGATACAGAGCTGTGGCTGTTAAAGGCTTCACAGCATTTATAGAGTGAATGCAATCCTGAGGCTTCCCTGCCTTGAATCGCATGGCAGAACTATGAAATTTGCAGTAATTTAATTATCCTTTTGGAGTGTTCTAAATTAAGTCTCTGTGTATTATAGCTTACTCCCTAGACAGATTGTCTGCTGGCTTGTAGCTGTGGTAACTTGCAGGTGGATGCTTTGTTGCCAGCACGTTTGGTTTGTAGTGCAGAAGTGTCATGTGTGGGTGTGAGGGGGCTGGCAGGTCTCCAGTGCAGTGGTGTCTGGGGTTTTGTGTTGCTATTAGTACAGCTTCCTTGGGGAAACCGTCAGCAATAAACTCCAGAAAGCTGAAAAACTGCCTCATTTGGGTCAAAAGCACCATGCATGTTCTAGGAAATTCTTCCCCTTGCTTCCACTTCTCTGTGAAAGCAATTATTCTGTGTTCAGCCCTCCTTCATGTAAGAGCCAAAGCTTTGATGTTGTTGTGGCTTTGGTTCTCCTTCCCAACTAGGTGTGGTATTATCTCTTCCTGTGCTTCTGTCTCTTCTATCCACTGGGCTTAATGCTTTGTTTGATGCCAAGTCTTGAGAAACAGAGGGCTTGGCACTTGCTGGAGAAAAGTTTCCACTGTTATGCTGAGGGATTCACTGGGAAAACACACAAATTTGAGCCAAAACTTTTGCCTGCAGGTTCCCTGGTGGTTAATTACCCCTTTGATGATGATGAACAAGGAATAGCCATATACAGTAAATCCCCAGATGATGCTGTATTCCAGAAGCTGGCACTTGCCTACTCCAAGGTAAAGCTCTAACAGGAAAATGGGCACATCCTGCTAGGTTGGCTCCTGGGAAACTCCTCTTCAGCTTTCAGGGAACCTCCTGAGCAGCTGGTAGAGGTGGGTGAGCCCCTGGTGCTGCAGGCACAGCAGGAGGGTCCTACAGGAGGCTCCCATTCCATGAGTGATGCCCAGCTTGCTCTGTCTGCAGGCAGTGAGGGAGGAGAGCTCTGTGCAGGCACTTTTAAGGGTGGTGGAAAATGCTGCTCATGGTCTGGGAGGAGAGCAAGGATATCTGGGCTGGGATTGGGTGTGGGTGCAGTCAGAGTGGAGTGATAGACACACATCTGTGTTTGGTAACCCTGAATGTATGACTAAGGGCAGAACAAGAGTGCCTGTGGCTGTGGAGTGCAGGCTCACCTTGACATGTTGCATCTTGTTTTATAGGAAAATGCAAAGATGTACCAGGGAAGCCCTTGTAAGGATATGTACCCCACTGAGTACTTCCCACATGGCATCACTAATGGGGCTCAGTGGTACAACGTTCCAGGTAAAGTACACCTTAAATCTCCTGCACTGTTTGTCTTCAAGTTAATGCATGTGCAGCTTAAATAATTTAGTCTGATCAGTCAGGAGCTCTGCACTGGTCAGCTCAGATTAATGGGACTCAGGTTTCTTTTATAACCTCTTAAATAATGTACCCTAATAAAGTTATTCCTAGGGGAAGGAATTTATAGTGTAGTTTATCTGGCTATTAGCAATACAGTTTCATAAAATTTTACAGCACTTTATTAGCATGAAAGGTATTTACAAGAAGGAAGGTTATTTGTCTGCTCTTTTGGCATCCCTTTAAAGTTTGAATCCTGCCCTGTGTAAAAGCCTTTTCCCTTCAAGTCTGTACTTCATCTTTCTCTGGTATCTGATTTTTTTTTTTTTTTGAGCTGTGGTACTTCAGAGGTTGAAACTTCTTTTACATTCTTGTTGTAGGTGGGATGCAAGACTGGAATTACTTACATACAAACTGCTTTGAAGTGACCATTGAGTTGGGCTGTGTGAAATACCCAAAAGCTGAGGAGCTGCCCAAGTACTGGGCACAGAACCGGCGCTCGCTGCTGCAGTTCATGAAACAGGTGAGGTGCTTTACCTCAGGCAAGGTCAGCTCCCTCTGGGGTTTGCTTTGGACAAGCCAGAATGTACAGGGTGATCTGTAAATGCTGCTTTCTGGCTAGACTGGGTGCCTGCTCTACAGAAAGCCATCAGAACCTGTTTAACTCCCTTCCCTCCCTTCCCAAAGCACCAAATTTGGGAAGGAAATAGCATCCAGAGGATACAGATGGGGGCTTTTTATGTACCACTTTTTATGTACCACTACATAAATTTCCTGAGGCTGGAATGTCCCTTGTGTTCTGTTCATATCTGAATGGGGCTGGTGCTGCACACCTGGGGTGTGCAAACAAAGGTGTGGAGCAGAGAGCGCCGTGTTGACACCCTGAGCCAAACAATTGCTCATTGTACTCATCAGGTGATCTTTGTCCATGCCAGCTGCTGGCCAGCCCAACCAGAACCCTTTTGGAACATCTTGCTCCTCTGGGAATGCTGAAAACGTGAGGGGTGGGAGGCAGAGCGAGGGCTGGCACTCAGCAGAGCTCCTTTGTGCAGGTTCACCAGGGTGTCTGGGGCTTTGTGCTGGATGCTGTGGACAAGAGGGGCATCCTCAACGCCACCATCAGCGTGGCTGACATCAACCACCCAGTGACCACCTACAAGGATGGAGACTTCTGGCGCCTCCTGGTCCCAGGGACGTACAGAATCACAGCATCTGCCCGAGGGTGAGCAAGCCCCAGCACGAGGAGCAAACAGCTGCATGACTGACTTCTCACTCAGGAATATTCCATCACCTCTGCCTGCCTACAGCACACGTAGGCAGGGCTGTTTCTCCTGCCCTCTGGCCTGTGCAGAGATAGTTTGAGACTACTGAGGTGTCAGACAGCTCACCTGGCACTGGTGTACAATCCAAATCTTCCCTTGTTAGGAGTGGATAACTTGGTGTCTTAAGGCAAAATTCTTTTCCAGGCAGCTGCTCACAGAAGTGACTTGATCACTTCAACACTGCCAAAATTCTGTGTTAAAGCAGCTTGGCAACTTACTTTGCCAGTCTGCCATGTAACCCTGCAACACCTGAGCCAAAAGCAGCTCAGTGCCCTGTTGGGCCCTGAGTTGTTCCCTGTCCTGCCATTCCCACATTGCTTTGAGTTGTTCTTGCCCCTCATTTCTATGCCTCTCCCTGTGGGCATGGCAGCAGTAGCAGTCCCACATGGATGTGTAGTCAGGAACGGGGCTGGCTTGTTGTCCAAGGTTTCAAATGCCTAATATTTTCTTGTACTTTCTTTTTCCTTGGCAGGTATGATCCACTCACTAAGATGGTAGAAGTTGACAGCAAAGGTGGGGTGCAGGTCAACTTCACTCTTTCACGCACAGACAGCAAAGTGGAAGAGGGGAAGGTGCTAGTCTTGAACACCCCAGACACCAGCAACCCCAACGAGAAGGAGTTTGAGACCCTGATCAAAGACCTGTCTGCTGAGAACGGTCTGGAGCGGCTGCTGCTCACCTCCTCCAGGGACGTGGCTCCCTACAGATACCGGCCCTACAAGGACCTCTCCGAGTTCCTCCGAGGCCTCTACCTCAACTACCCACACATCACAAATCTCACCAGGTGAGAACAAAGCAGCAGCCTGGGCCAGGGGTGTTGTGAAGTTGTTAGTCACGAGCACAGTGCAGAGATGGGGAGCTCATCCCTCCCTTCCCTGTGCTCTCTTCTATGGAGGGAGCCCCGTGTGTAGCAGAGCAATGGCTGCAGGGCCTCCTGGGTGCATTCATGTGCTTTTCCCTGACTTAATTCCCCAGGGGTGCTTGGCACTGGCAATATTCCCAGCACTGATATCCCAGACTTTTGCAAATATCTCTGCTTCTTACTGCTTTGTCCTTTCTGACATCCACCATGCTGAAGAGTCCCCAGCAAAAATGACCAGATTTGACTTACAAGTCTCAGATGGCCTTTTTTTCATTGTCTGCCTCCAGATTTTATTTCAGTAGTGCAAGACACTTTTGTGTGAGCTTGCCCTGGGCCAAGCTCTGTGCCCTCCTGCAGAAGACCAGCTGCTGCCATCTTCTGCTTTCCTTTGTGACCTGTAGCACTCACCCTCTGTCAGCTTTAGAAAGCACAAATCCCTTTGTCCCAAGGCCTCATTTGCTTGTTGTAACCAGGCACAATGTGCTCATGTGCTGTCCCTGCTGGTGCCAAGGCTGCTTTGCTGATCTGTAGCCTCTATTGTCCCTGCAGTTGCATCAGCCCTGGGCCTGTTCTCTGCTTTCCCTGCACTCAGTTTGCCAACTTAATGGCATGGTTGTAGCAACAGCTCCTGCATTACTGGGAACAGGCCTCTTTTGTCCTGCTTTATAAATTGGTTTGATGTCCAGATGTGTCCTGCTCTGAAGGGAAAAAAGAAACAAAACAAAAGCCACCACTGGCAGCACAGAGGATCCAGCAGTTCCACATTTATTGTGATCTCATTGGCTGTATGGAGACATATGGAGCAATGGATAGTCTGTGCATCTGGACCTGGATACACCCTTACCCAGACACTGGTGTTCAAACTGATCTTCAGAGTGAATTCTGTTCAGAGGCCCCCCTGATCTGGTTGGGATTCTCTTGCCTTTGCAGCCTCCCATGGCAGCAGTTCCTTTCCACGCCAGGATTTCTCCATGAGGTCAGGCTGGAGTTGCAGCTCTCTTACTGAGCTGACACTCCCAATTTCCCATCTCTTGGCAGTTTGGGTCAGAGTGTGGAGTTCCGCCAGATCTGGTCCCTTGAAATCTCCAACAAACCCAACGAGTCCGAGCCTGAGGAGCCCAAGATCCGCTTTGTTGCTGGGATTCACGGAAACGCTCCCGTTGGGACAGAGCTGCTCCTGACACTGGCAGAATTTCTTTGCATGAACTACAAGAAGAATGCTGCTGTTACAAAGGTGAGAGGCCAATCCAGAGATGTTCTTGGAGTCTTCCAACTGTAGCCTGAGATGACAGTGCTCACTAGGGGAGACTCCTTCTGCCAAAACTGGCTTGGGGCTTGCAAGGATTCCGTGTGTAATGGGGAAGACAAGAACCTCAAACTGCAACTCTTAGGTTAAGATCCAGGGAAGTGAACCCTGCTAATTGCAGTTTGTGGTGTTTCTCCTTTTGCTCAGCTGATTGACCGGACACGGATTGTGATTGTGCCTTCCCTGAACCCCGACGGGCGCGAGGTCGCGCAGGAGAGAGGCTGCGCCTCCAAGATCGGCCAGACCAACGCTCATGGCAGAGATCTGGACACAGATTTCACAAGTAAAGCACCTGCCCTGCAGGTCACAGGGTCTGCCTGTAAAGAAGGCATTGCTCCAGGCAGCACAGCTGCTGGGAGGCTCCCAGAGTTCAGATCCTCTCTAAAGACAGCAATTTGCAGTCTCTTATGTGCAAGAGACAAAGCAGTGTTATGTAGGAATAGGAGAGGTCAGATAATACCTGTTGTATTTTTATTCTTAATGGATTTCTTTCATCTCTGAAAAAATGCCCTCTGTTCATGCTCCCTGGAAAGAGTCTCCTTTCTTCATGTTTTTCTGGTTTCCATGTAATTGTATCCATAGCACTGTGTCAGCCCACCCTTCCTGAGGAGGAAATGTTCTCTGCTCAAGTTTGGCTGGGATCAGTCTAACTCCTTCCTTAAGAAAATGTCAATTCTGTGACATTATTGTGAGCAAACACACATGAAATATGTTCTGCAACACCAAAGGAAAAAGCTTGGGGAGACTGTGATGTTGCATATTTGTTTAGCTTTGCAGATGAATCCCCCCTGGGTGCTTTACTTGATCAGTCAGGTGCATCTGCTGAGATCTAACAGAGGCTTTTTCATACCTGCACCAGACCCCATTTCAGACATAAAGGATGTACTTCTGGCCTCTCAAACAGCAGGGGAAACTGTTCTTAGTTCCCTTTTCTATTTGTTTTTTCTGATTTATAGGCAATTACAGTCGCTACTCAGCGGCACGAGAGCCTGAGACCAAAGCCATCATGGAGAACTTGATACTGAAGCAGGATTTCAGCCTCTCTGTTGCTCTGGATGGAGGATCTCTGCTTGTCACTTACCCCTATGACAAGCCAACACAGTCAGGTGTGACCAACTGCCTGGTTCCCCTCGGGCTGTCTCTGCAGAGGTTCATGTGACCACATGCTGTAAGGGCTTTTTGTACTCGTGGTGTTCTGTAGCCTCCTTTGTGTTCAGCCCTTTGTGTGTGGAGTTGACAGTCTGTAAGTATATCTATAAAACCTCACAGGGTTCAGCTAGGGATCAGAACATTTACAATTTCTATGCCTACAGCAATATTTCAACCTTTCTTCTGCCAGAGCCAGTATAAAGTCTGCTTTTGATACTGTCCCTTATTGTTAGAGGAAATAGGAATGCTCCTGAAACAATCTGTGTCTCTGTTTAGTACAGGATCATGGGGTTAAAATGGGAATCTGCCCCTGCAGGGAGCAAGAGTTGCATGCTCAAAGTCTCACTTTTCCTGTTGCAGTGGGGAACAAAGAAACACTAAAGCATTTGGCATCTCTCTATGCAAACAACCACCCAGTGATGCATTTGGGCCAGCCAGGCTGTCCAAATAAGTCAGGTATGTTTGCTTGAATCCTCTAACCCCCTGTCAGCTCGTGGCAGGCTCTGCTGGGCCAGCTCTGGCTGACAGCTGTGTTTTTGCTCTCACAGATGAGAATATTCCTGGGGGAGTGATCCGTGGCTCGGAATGGTACAGTCACCTGGGAAGCATGAAGGTACTGCTGCATGGCACAGGGCTTTTCATCTCTGCTGAACAACCAATAAATGCATGTTTGTCCTGATGTCTGAGCAAAACTTCTCTCTCTTCAGCTGCACTTTGCTTTTTTAGTGCCTCTTTCCTTGTAACTATGCTTTTTTTTGTTTGTTTTTTGCAGGATTTAGAGGTGACGTTTGGTCATTGTCCTGAGATCACTGTTTATACAGGCTGCTGCTACTTCCCCAGTGCTGGACAGCTTCCTGGCCTGTGGGCAGACCACAGGAAATCTCTCCTTAGCATGCTCGTGGAGGTGAGCTGCAGTCTGTGGGAGGAAATTCTGGCAGGGAGTGAAGTGGTGGGGTGGGGGAGAGGAAGAGGAACAGCATGGAGAGTCTGTGGTTTTACTGGTGCTGTGTAATTACAGATGTTCATGATTTAGGCTGTATGAGGAATGGATTGAGCAGAGGCAGCAAGTGACCAGGGCACGTGTCTTGCACTGTTATTTATTGTGAGGGTCAGGGATGGACAGCAAGGCTGTATTTTAGAGGAGAAAATAAATCTCATTTTAGTTTACAAATGCACTCTAAGCTTGGATCTGAATGTGAGGTGTTTGAAATTCTTTGTTTCAGGTCCATAAGGGAGTGCATGGCATTGTCCAAGACAAGAGTGGCAGGGCAATTTCTAAAGCTGCCATTGTTCTGAATGAAGGCTTGAGGGTCTACACTAAAGAAGGTGGCTATTTCCACGTGCTCCTGGCTCCAGGTTTTCACAGCATTGATGCAATAGCCAGCGGGTACCAGCAGAAACATGTCAAGGTACATCCATGTCCATGTGGGAGATGTTCCTCCAGTCCTTGTCACATAAAATCTCCCCTCTCTGGGCTCTCCCTGGTTGTGCCTGTGTTCAGCTGCTGATTAGGTGCCATCAGGAGCTGTTTTCTGCCTGGACAGAAAGGGTGGAGAACAACTTTCCAGCACAGCAGGGTGGTTTGGGGAGTACCTTTTCTTTCCATGGCAGGACCAGGCAGATGATGAGTGTCTCTCTTGGCTGGATCCCCAAGCTCTGAAATGATCTAACCTCTCATGTCTTTCTGCAGGTCTTTGTACGTGATGATGCACCCAGCTCTGTGTTCATAGTATTTGACACAGAAAACAGGATTTTTGGGCTGCCAAGAGAGCTGGTTATAACTGTGGCAGGTACAGTGATGTTTTTTAATCCAAGCTTTGAGCTTTGCTTTTTATACTAGTTCATGCTGACAGAGACTCTGGAAAAGCAGCCTGCAGGCTTAAGCCATCTCCTGCTTTCCCTTCTGAGCACACTCTCATCCTTCCAAACTCATCCAACAGCCCTTGGTTTTGCTTGGTAGGAGGGAGGGAGAAGTAGAGTGTTTTGCAGGGATTTGGAGTGTCCAAAATTTACTTTGAGATGTCTGGAATGGGGAGAGCTTGTGTGCATAGGACACCTTGCTTCTTCAAGGCTTTTTTAGGTGTTGTGACATCAGGTAAGCATGAAGAGATTATTTGATTTTCTCAAGGTGGCAGCTGCTGGGGAGGGATGTGTGGGAGTTTAGACCCAGTGGTCTGTGGTGGAGCTTAGTGATAATCTCCTAGATTTCAAGCACAGAAAATGGAGTGTGACCTATTCTGGGAGCAGTTCTCCTGTCCTCCATGGCCTGGCAGGAAGGAGCAGGGTCACAATGAAGTGAAAAAAGTTGTGACTGCAGGGAGGAGGAGGAGAGATGCTGGAAAGCCTGGGAGCCTCTGGTGTGGTGGAACATGGCTTTAACTTTGGTGTCCCCTCTCTGGCAGGTGCCAGCATGTCTGCCCTGGTGCTCACTGCCTGTATCATCTGGTGTGTGTGCTCCATCAAGTCCAACAGGCACAAGGATGGCTTCCACCGCCTCCGGCAGCACCACGACGACTACGAGGACGAAATCCGCATGATGTCCACCGGCTCCAAGAAATCCCTCCTGAGCCACGAATTCCAGGATGAAACAGACACTGAGGAAGAAACATTGTACTCCAGCAAACACTGACACCTCCAGGGCAGGAAAGGAGGTTCCCATGGACCAGACCCGGTGGTGGAGGGTGATCCCTCAGTTCAGTTTTGAAATGTTAGCTTCGGGGTGTGTCCTCCAGAGGGGTGGGTGGCACCTCCCAGCTTTCCCTCTGTTTGCTCTGTTCCTGTGTACAGGCATTCAGTGGGTGTTGGAGGCTGTTTCTGAGATAGGGACGTGGTTTGTTACATTTTTGGGTCAAGATCTGGAGGTTTATATGATGTGGTTTGAAAGGCAGCTTTAACAGTGTGGCTAGCAGAGCTCTTAGCATTTCCCCAGCATCTCAGCACAGGGAGCAGATGGTGGGGAAGTGCCCCAAGACCTGCACAGGGTCGTGGTCACAACACTCCAAAAAAGGTCTCTTTACCTGTTTTGATTTCATGTTTTCCACTACATGCTTGGGGGAAGCCAGATCCTTCATGTGACTCCACATTCTGCAGAGCAGCCCTCAGAAAAAGCCCAAAAAAAAAAAAAGCTTTTGATTCTCAGCTGTTCCTTGGAGCTTTTCCCACTGTGGGTTGCTGTGTCACTGCTGTGACCTGCAGTCCGTGTGGAGCACCTCTAATGTGTCACTACTTTCAGGAGTGACTTGGCCTCCTGAAGGCTGGGGAAGGTGACATCAGTCTTGATGTGAGCTGGAGAAAGTCAGAGCTTCAGTGAACTCTGACAGAGCTCCACTGCCTGCCAGCTCTGCCATGCTGCTGTTCCTGGCTTCTGGGGAGCAAAGAAACTCTATTCCCATCAATCTGGTTGTGTTTTGTTTGTGTCTTAGGCTTGGCTTTGGGGTCTCACGTTCATGTTCCAATAGCTCAGAGTCTGAAAGCGTAGCTGGAAGGTTGTTCTAAGCAAATTGATTCATTGAGCTGTAGAAAACCTGATCAATTTTGCTCAAATCCACCACTATTCAGGAGGAAACAGTGAAATCTGACCACTGCTTTATATTTGAGCGTTACTGGAGCAGCAGGGAGAGGTCATGGTAGTATCCATGGCCCAACTTTGGTGCTAAATTCTGAAGAAAACTTGCACCATTCGCCACTGTCCATCTAGTACCACTTAATCACTGAGCTCTGGTCATGGCAGGCAGCAAATTTCCTGCTGGCTTGGCTCTGTCCTGCTCCTGCAGCATCCCTGGAGTGTGGAGCAGGAGCTCCACTTGTGTGTGTGGCTGCAGCTGTGGTGCAGGGAGTGAGGATGGGCTGAACTGTGCTGAGGGAGAAGGGAAAAGCAGCCAAATTCTTTTTCCAACATGAGGTTGGAAAAAGGAGCTGCAGTACACATCTCCAAGACTTGTTGGATTTGTGGGGAATAGAAGTGATGTCCAGAAGGAAAGAATGGTTGAAATGTTTGATTTCCAAAGCCTTTATGTATCTTTGATTTTCCTGTGCTTTCTGCAGAAGCAGAAGGCTGGGGTTTAGAATAGGCACTTCTTTTCTTGCTGCTCATTTTCTTTTTTAGTTCCTGCCCCACTGACCTGATTTCTGGGGTGCAGGAGCCTTAGGCCTCGAGTTTGCCCTGAGTTGCTCTGTCCTCCAGAGGCCTGGTGATGTCCACTGGTGAAACCTGCATGTGGGTGGAGAGGTTGCACCCAAAAATAATTGGGTCTGCTCTGCAGGGCTCTGAGCTGCTCTCCTCTGGGGGAACAGCCCCTCTGAAGTGTCTTGGGCAACATCACCTGGGGCAGAAGCTGTTCTTCACCCCTACCTGTGGAAATGCCCTTCCAGAGCCACATGGCTGCAGCTGTGCTGCCATGGTCATCATCTCCTCTGGTTCTGTGCAGGGACAGAGAGAGCCCTCAGCCACCAGTGCACCTCCTCCCCTGCTCTGCAGGGAATTCTATTGCAGGAAACACAGGATGTGGCTGGGGAGCTGTGCTGGGAACTGGGAGCTGAGGCTGAGCATTCCCTGTGCTCCTGTCCCACATCTGCTGTGAAAGAACTGCTCTGCTTGCCTTGTGCAGGAGCCACGAGCATCTCTGTGCCTGTTCCCAGCTCATTGTGCTGAGCAAGGAATGGGATTGGTCCCTTTTGGTCCCTTTTCCACATGTAATGGGCTGCAGGACACCAGCACACAGTAGCATTAATCCTGCCTCATCTCTGAACTGTTCCCCCTTTAACAAGAGACACAGTAGGTTTTATTTAAAGTCGAGTTTGCAAATGGCTCTTAGGGCTCTCTTTGGGCTTTATTTGCTCTGGCAGCAGGTAATGGACAGAGCTGGCCCTGCTTTGTCCCTGTAGCAATAAGTCCTGTTAGGAACTGGCCCTTTCCCTCAGAGTGCATTTCGGAATTAGCCGTGGGACTAGGTGTGTATATTTAAGGATTTGAGATGTTTTGCAAAAGTGTGAGACTTTTTCTACGCAGCAGGACCAAGGGCCGTGCCTGGCTCCGGCTGCAGATCCGTGCCGGGAGCTTGGCAAGCACCGGGGCCGTTCCCGGGCACTGCGGGAAGGCAGGAGCGGCTCCCCGTGCCCTCGGTCCGTCCGTCTGTCCGTCCATCCGTGCCCCGGCCCGGGAGGAGCCGGTCCCCGCGGGCGCTGTCGCTGTCGCTCCGTGCACTTGTGCCTTCAATAAATGTACATTTTCAAAGGGACTTGAATCGCCGTTTCGTGGCAGCGGGAGGGCAGGGGGCGGCGCGGGGCTGGGCCTGGCTCTGCCCTCAGCCGCCGCCGCCTGTTTTTTACCTGTATACCGAGATCAATAATCTGTATAAAATTATTTTGATGTCCACGGGCGTTCTCTCGTTCTTCCTTACAACGGAGCGGGCGGGACCGAGGGAGCGGGACAGGGGAGGGGAGTCGGAACCGAGAGAGCGGGGCTGGGGGAGTGGGATTGGGATGGGGAGCGGGATTGGGATGGGGG
>VZTB01007449.1:534974-581708 GCA_013397245.1 Thryothorus ludovicianus
GGAGGCCCGCCCGTCCCGCCCGCCCCGCTCCCCCCGGGCCGCTCTGCCCCGCCCGGCCCGCGCTGACGTTGGACAACAAAGATGGCGGCGGGGAGCAGCAACTACTGGGAAGGCGAGTGGGGCGGGGGGCGGCGAGCACGGGGCGGCTGTGGGATCCCCTCGGGGCACGGCCCGGGCACGGCAGGGCGGGACCGCCGCCAGGATGTCTCTGCTCTCTCCCAGGGGCCCGTCAGCCATGAGGCGCCGGTGCCCGCTGAATGAACCCCGCGGCCCCGCCGGACCCTCCCGGCGCTCTGCGTGAGGGGCCGCGGGTGTCCGGCCGCGCTCTCCCGACGGCGCGGGGCTCTTCCCCAGCCGTGAGGGGTCCCCTCTCCCCTGTGGGTTTCTATTCCTGTGAGAACGGGACCCCGGAGGTGCGGGGTGCCCGTGCGGGTCGGTGACTGTCCCTCACCCCGTGCAGATCTCAGGAAGCAGGCGAGGCAGCTGGAGAACGAGCTGGACCTGAAGCTGGTCTCCTTCAGCAAGCTGTGCACCAGCTACAGCAGCACCCGAGACGGAAGGCGCGACAGGTATAGGTACTAGCCCGTTTCTTTATGTTTTAAACGCTGCCTGTGGTGCTTGGTGCGGTTCTGTGGTTCGCTGAATGCTGGTCCCACCTGTGGCTCTTGGCTTCTTGGGAAGCTCTCAGCGCTTCTTGCTGTCGGTGTTGGTGTGATATCGGTGTGAGTCAGGCTGTGGGTGACAGGTCACTGGGGAAAGCTGCATTTAAACTTCATTCTGTGTGGGGTCAGTGAGCCTTTTTAATGCTTGCTACACTGGCTTAATTTCGAGTTTTTCTTGTATTAAACTAACAGGAGGTTTTCAGGCACTTTGCTATTAGGGGAATTTAGCTTTACACCTCCCAGGTGGTCTGGTGTGCTGTTGTAATCCCAGTTTTGAGGGAACTGGAGCACTGAGCAGGGAGCAAGCCCTCTCTTCAGAACGAGTGGCTGTTTCTTCCTGTCTTTCTCCTGAGGTGAGTAATTACCACAGAACTACAGAACAGCTTGGGTTGGAAAGGACCTCAAAGATCATCTTGTTCCAGCCCCTCTGCCATGGACAGGGACAGTGTTAGTGAGTATAATGAGGGCTGCACACATTTTTAGATGTGTGTATATACAGGGGTGGCTTCTATCTGCTTTAATCACATTTATGTTTGACTGAAGAACTAATGTGGTAAAACTCTTCAAGTCTATCTTGTGAGCCAGAGATGAGCTCTTCCCTGCAGTTCCACTGCAGGAATTACCAACCTCTGTCCATTTGCAACAATTTCTCTGCTTATTAACTGCATCAGTTGTGAATGTTGCTGCTTTAGTTACGTGTGTTGATATTTTTCTGTTTTATTTAATTTAATAACTGAATCCATTTTGTACCTCTCCCTTAATTTACAGCTCTGGAAGCCTGAGAGCACCTCATCAATTATCATGTTAGTTTTGAACAGCCCTAGTTTCACTTTTGTTTCTGCCTCTGTGCTGTTACTTGTTTTCTCTGTCCTGTGCCAAATTTACTTCTCTTACTCAAGTTAAGGCAGATTACCAGAGCCATGAGTAGTCTCTGAGGGGTGTTAGTTGCAATAGTTCTGCAGGCTGGTCTGAGATGTGACTTTCCTTTGTGGTTTCAGATTAAAAGCAAATAGGGAAGGTGTGTGAAACTAATTGTGATAAATGGTGTGGCCTGTGTTGCTCTGCAGGACAGTGATTGCTTAATAGGTCAGGGGGTTGTCCTAATAATGTGTTATTAAGGTGTGATGGTGTTGCTGGAGGAGTATGCTAAGAGTGCAGTGTTCCCTCCTGCCAGTGAATAAATGAATCAAGCTTAAAAGCTTGATTTTAAAAGTTTGGGGGAGGAAGACACTGGTCCCAGAGAGGTGTGTGGTGTCAGGCATTTCTTCCCAGGAGAGGTGGTATTTCCTGCAGGTGATACTGTGTCATCTGTTCAGATAAGAGTTATAGACTTGCAGAATAAGAAAATGTAATTTTTCACAGCCTATTTAATCTCTAGCAAACCTGGGTATGGTGGAGCTTTCCAACCCCTGTCACTGGTGTTTTCTTGTTTCTGGCATTCATGAAATAATGCAACTTTTCAGTAACTGCTCCTCCTCTTCTCCTTAGCTCTGATACAACTCCTCTATTAAATGGATCAAGCCAGGACAGAATGTTTGAGACCATGGCTGTGGAGATTGAGCAACTTCTGGGAAAGGTAATTCGAGTTACTTTGGGTTTATTTCAGCATTTGAGCAACATCACAACCCGGATTTCTGTGATGCGTGTTAGGAAATCCAAGTGTGGGTATTAGACAAGGTGTGCATGTCTAGCTGGCTCCTTGAGCTCTTGCACTGTAGTTTTCCTGCAAGAATAATCCATTTCATGTTTTCTGGGGTGTTTTTCCCTCCTGTAGCTGACTGGGATCAATGACAAGATGGCAGAGTACACCAACAGCGCGGGCGTGCCGTCGCTGAACGCGGCGCTGATGCACACGCTGCAGCGCCACAGGGACATCCTGCAGGTAACTGACAGGCCTCCCCCTGCCTTTATGTTCCTTCTTTGGCTAAAATAATTATTATTATTATCTGTGCTGATAGCACAGCGTGCTGGAGTGTCTCACCAGGAGGTGGGAATGCCACTGGTTCCATCTCGCTTTCCTTCTCTCCAGGCCCCCGCTGAACTTGAGCTGAAACAAATTGTGCTTTTTGTGTCATATTGGTGACTAGAACTTAGCTGTGAAAGAGCAGTAAAGGGTGCTGCCTTATGTGGGTGGGTTTTATATAGCAAAAGGGGAAATGTAATGAATTACCTTGTCTGTGTAGTTTGTCAAGTAACAAAGGAGCATCACGCTTCAGAAAACACGATTGTAAAAGCTCCTAAGCTTCTCAAGGGAGATGGAAGAAATGTCATGGTTAAAGCTACCAGACAGTGCTGTAAATTAACCATGTTTTTGTGGTATAGTACTGTTAAAATGCATATTTTATCTAGCTGGTCATGTACAGTTTGATTTCTGTTTGGTATCTGTGCAATCCACACACAGTGTGAAAAGCAAGAGCATTTGTGTGAATGGTTACAATGGTTTTGGTGCACACCAGCTGCCAGTTAAATTGGGTTTTGAGAAGTACCACCTGCCTGAAATGCTTTAAAATGCAAAAATAAAAATAAAAGTCATCTTTATTGTTCAGAAAATACTTTTTTTATCATCTGGTGTAACAATTGAATAAACTCAAGTACATCATCAGCACACCAAAGGAGTAGGTTTGATTTGGGCTTCTGATGGGAAATTTCAACACAAACCAATTCATCAGAAGGTGAGGATATCTCAAACTGGGAGAAGGAGCTACAGTGGATTTCCCTTCACAACTGTAGCTGCAACTATCAAATTTAGCAACTACTCTAAGAGCAGTGAGTTTTGAGAATACTTTGCCTTAACTTTGAGCATTTTTACTGTTAAATTCTGAAGTTGGTCCTGCACTTTGTATTAGAGAACAGCTGACAATTTTAAAGGTGGCTGGATCTCCTGTGGGTGTATTGTGTTGCTCGGTTGACCTCAGGACCTTAATTTTGGGATAACTTTTTATTATTCCAGGACTACACACACGAATTCCACAAAACCAAAGCAAACTTCTTGGCAATACGAGAAAGGGAGAATCTGTTGGGATCGGTACGGAAAGATATCGAGTAAGTTGTGTTTGCTACAGCAGAGGTGTGGGACTGTCCTCAGAGGGAGAATGGGCAGAGCTCACTTGCATGTGCTTTGAATAAAGCAAAAGGAGTTCCTTGAATTGACAATTCTCACTGAGGATCTGCTCTGTTGGATTTTAGGTCGTACAAAAGCGGCTCCGGCGTGAACAACAGAAGAACAGAACTGTTCCTGAAGGAGCACGAGCACCTTCGCAAGTAGGTGTTGTGTTCTTTCCTGTTTCCTTGTGGTGGAGGTGCCTGGCTTTTCTGGGGGGTCAGACATTTGAATTTCATGCAGCTGGTTGGACACTTATGGCTTGTGCTGGGTGTGAACTGTGTGGGGTAGATAATAGTCCTGGTAGTGCCAGTGATTTGGGCTTTAGGATCTTGTCAGTGACAGTTTTGTGTTGTCTTCAGGGGCTTTTGCAAGTCACTTGTGACTCACACCTCCCTCCCACGGGGATGGATGCCTTTCACTCTGGCTGGGGTAAAGTTTAAGAAACGAAACAGAAACTCCCATGATTTGGCTGGGTTTCCCTCCCTTTTTTTTTTGTTGTTTTTTTTTTATCAGTCAGACAGAGAAACCTTTTCTCCTTTTGTCTCTACTAAATGTGGACAAAAAGTGATGGAAGAGATTAATTCCAAAATGACCTATGCACTTAAATATTTGTAAATTGATTCTAGGTTAGCAGATAACAAGCCAAATAGAAAGCACTTTGTTGTAATTCCTGCTGCAGAGAGGGCATTAAGTTCTGAGTAGCTGCTTTGTGTGTCTTTGTTTAGAAAGAACAGCACAGGTGAGAGCAAAGAACTGGAGGGTTTGTGGTTTTTAGAGTGTCAGGAGACAGCTCTGGTCTTCCTGCCTCTCTCCTTGCCTGTAGTTGTGCTAAACCTCAGGCTCACACGAGAGGGCAGGCTTGCATTTAAAAAGCAAATAAATAAATAATTACATGTGGCTTTCTTATATTTAAGCTTACAGTCAGAATGGCACCAAAACTTTCACAGGAAATTAAAGCAATTTTTTTTTCAATTTTGCCTTATCACCACTTCATTCTCAGTTTTCTGTAATATCTTTAAAACTTAAAAATTAGTTGATTGAAAGCTTGAATTAGGTCTTCTTCTATTTCTATCTTGAAATAGAATGGTTAAATATTTCTGGAGTTGTTAAATACCTTTCTAAGAAACTGATATTGCCCTGAGTGCTTAATTTTTGCAAACTTTTCAAAATAAAGAGCAGAAAACTTACAGCATTTTGTAAACATTATCTGGCAGATGTCTTCAGAATTTGAGCCTAGCATTTATTGAGGCATTGATTATTTGGTTTTTTTAAATCTGCTAAACTCTGCAGTGTGTTTATAGGATTAAAATGCTTGTAAAGTAAAGCTAAGGTAATTTTAGAAATAGTTTAAAACCATATTGAAAGAAGACCTGAAAAAAGCCCCAATATTGAGGAAAAGAAAACCAGAAATAAGTGTGAGCTGGGGATCTTTAGTAAACAGGGCCAAAACTAATCATGGAATGCTGTGCAAGGTGGAGATAACTGTAAGGAAAAAATCCAATGTAAAAGGAGGAGACAACATTGGCAAGAAATCAAAGCTTGCAAAACTTCTGAACTGAGAATCAGTAAGCTCAGAAAAAGATACTGGCAGAGGAAATTATTAGAGAGTTTCAACATATTTGTCTTCAGAGAAAGCAGTTAATGAGCTATTCATGCCAAAATGCTGTAAAAGCTAAGAAAAGGTCCCAAGAAATCACCAGGAGCTGGCAAATTGCACCAAACATGCTCCTAGGATAAACTGACAAGCTTTGTGTGAGTCATGATGCTGAATATTTGAGTGCAGTAAATCCTGGTGCCAGCCTAATTGACAGAAGTAGATGATGAATGTATTTACACAAAGACACAAGAGTAAAAATCCAAATGTTTTCAGCTGAGTGAAATCTATGAAAAGAGCTTGAAAAATAGACACAGAAATATAAACTTTACAATGTATTATATTCTCCAAAGCAGTGTAGTAGTGCCACAGGATTTATATATTCATATCAGATATTGGAGCATTCACTTGATCTTGACCCTGCTTAATTTATTATATTAAGTACTTTAACCTATTACATATTTATTGCATGATCTGATAACAGAATGTGTGAACTGCTGCCCCATTGCTGAGTGCCAGACTCTTCTGTCAGCCTTCTCCTTTCTGAATACAAACTGGGGTTTTCTCTGGGCTGTGTTTCCCAGAAAAAGCTGCAGGGTGGGATTGTCTGTGGGGTGTCTCCCTGGGGAGCAAGAGGAGAGACAGGAAACTCTTCTGCTTTTTGCCTAAATCTGCCTCTTTCATTTCTGAATTTTTCATTTCATTCACATTGTGAACACCACGAAGAAGATCCTCTTAATGTTATACATGTAGGTAATCCTAAAAAAGGAGAGGATATGAGAAATCTGTGAGTACCTGATGAGTAAAAGGTTCCAATGCACATTAGGCAGAGAGGGAATGACCAAAAGCACTGTGCAAACCCTGCCTGTGCCTGGCTTTCCATTAATGAGGATCCTGGATGCATTTGGCCTCTCTCAGGGTGGGGCTGGCTGCAGTGTCAGTGCTGCTGCCTGCACTGGGAATTTCCACCTTGGAATCCCAGTGGAGCTGGGGCAGGGGGCACAGGGGACCCCTGTGCTGCCACACCCCACACCAAGGAGGGGGAGACAAAACAGGCCGTGCTCTTCTCCCCTCAAAAACCTCACTGCTGCTCAGTCCATCTTATAAATCAGCTCTTTGCTGGGAAAGGAGATTTGTCTAGAAGTTCTGCTGGATGTGGGTGGGAGGGTTGAAGTTTCCAAGTCACTCAGTTTCCTAAGATCTATACAGGTAATTCAGGAATAGCCTTGCCAACTGCTGGAGAGATGAACAATGACACCTAATTTTTTATTTTTTTTTTAAAGTCTTGTAAATTAAAATAAGTTTGGCAGACAGATGTTGTTGAGTATTGATGCCCTGTTAATATTTTTACCTAATGCCTCAGATTTCTTGGCATGTCAGATGCTTAAAGAATTACCCAATCCAGCGTGGTCATGTTTGCTGTTCATTTTTGAAATCTTGTTTTCTTGGGTCTGTGCCATTCCCTGAAGGTATTTCATCTTCTCTGTGTGCTTTTGGCCAGGGGTACAAACAAGTCATCCTTTTTCTTCTAATGCTGTTTTCCATCTAAAGAAAACAATTTTGATTAATAGATCTAGCTTAGCATTTTAAAAACTGATCTAAAAAATGCTGCCTCAGAGGAAACAATTCTGTTAACTTAGAGTCTTCCCTGAGAAATTCTGCACTTATTGATGAGTTGTAGTCTAAGTCAGCAGAGAAGGAACTAATGTCCTTGATTAAATTTGCAATATTGTGTGTGTATGCAAGTGAAAATCTCCCCTGAGTTGTAGGTGAGTGATACCAGGGGGTACTGATGAGTTTGTGTAAAAATTGATGAAATCATCTTCAGAAGTTTAGATTGAAATTACAGATATTATTACCTATGATGAATCCCTTGTAAAACTCAGTGAAAACACACCAATTCTGTCATTGTGGGGCAACTGTGTGATTATTACATTATTACTCAGCTCCAGCACTCAAAAATTAGTCATTTATCCCTTTGTGAAAGAAGTGGCTGGTGGTGGAGCAGATCTGTGTGGTGCAGATATCATTAGCTGTGTTTTTAATTGTTGTCAGGTGACTGCATGTTTCTGCTGAATGTTGCTATGCAGCCTGTGAATATATCCAGTAAAAATTTTTAAAAATCCTCCTAGCTGGAGTCTCATGTGTGAGTGGTGCAGGTAGATGAGATGTGTTCAGACACCCCTGTGTATCTTAAAATGTTTAAAACTGGCACAGAGAGGGGCAGGGTGCCAGAATAGGTGGGTAAGAAACTTTCCTTGAAGGAGGAGAAAGAGGAGAGCAAACACATCAGAGGAACATGTACTGCATGGGAAAGAGAAAAGAGGAATAAGAGAAATGAGGAAAAGAAATAAAGGAACCTACAGCAGTGGTGTAGTGGTGCTAATTAATAATATATACCTGAGATGATGATGAGAAATTAGTATTTGTGCAGTGCTTCACGTATGTGGAGTACTAAATGCTTTTATTGCTTTCATTATGGCATTTTGTTATCAGCAGAACTATTTCAAATTTCCTGCTGTTGTTTGGGCAGAAAGGGGCACATTCAGTAGAGAATGATCACCAGGAAAACTGCTTCCAAACTTTGCAAGGTCTTAGTGGAGGGAGTGACTTACTGACTGTTTTTCCTCAAAATATTGTCCTGCCTTACAAATTTTCACTTCAGCACTGATTTGCAGAGAGAAATCAGCTCAACGAGATGCAGAGACACCTTGCAGGGTTTTTGATTACAGGTGACTTGATCTTTTGGGAGAAAGCTGCCACTTTTCTACCTTAATAGAATTCCTTTTTCTTTTGTTGTCCCTGTTCTGTGTTCTGCATGCCCTGGTTTCCATTCACTGTGCTGTTGCAGCTCAGGTTCCTGTGGATTTCAGTGGAACTTCAGGGTTGGATTAAGACCAGAGAGCTGTGGTTGCCTCCCTAATTTCCAGCTGCAGAGGACACACAGGTGCCTGGGCAGTGACACACAATTCACCACTGCATCTCCTTCATCTTCTCTTGGAAACAGAGAGAATGCAGGAAAACCAGCTAATTCACCAATTCCCTTTTCCATCCCAAGGTGGTTGGGAAGCAGCAGGGAGGGAGGGTGTGATGAGCCTCTTCCCTGGGTGCCTGCTCTGCAGCCTCAGAACTGCTGAACTCCAGTCAGGCCCAGTAAGGGCTTTTTTTTCTTTTTTTCTAATTACCAAACTTGCTTCTTAATTAAACTGATTTTTATGTTCGTGTCGGAGCAGAATGCGGCGTTCTTGTGGTTCTGTTCTCTTAATTTGAATGCAGATTTTAACTGAAGCTGCACTTGGGAATGAATAATCTTTGCTCTGTAGTTGTGAAAAAAACAAACCCAAAGAGCTGTGCCCAGGGAGGGCAGGGGAGCCCTGCATGGCCCTGCTTTGGAGGGTTGCAGTGGGTCTGGTGCTGCTTGGCTGCAGCCCTGCTGTGCAGTGCTGGAGAAGGGCTGCAGCACTTTGCCCACTGAACTGGAAGTTACAGTGCAAGGAGGGATTGAGGAATCTAGGTTAAAACATCTCTCTGCTGGCCATTAGTTGCAGGAGCTCTGGCAGTGGTGTGCTGCTGTTTTCCCAAACACATTTGGCTTGTTTTCTTTGTTTCTGGAATAAGGAAGTTGGAGAGATTGCTGCATTAAAAGTGCTGGGATGGTTGTGGTAATCACCTCACTGCCTTGCCACTGAGCAGCTCAGACTTTTGGGGCAGGGCTCTGTGCTCTGTCTGAGCAGCAGCACAAAGAAAATACTTTTCAAAGAAGGGATTTGAGCAAAGGAGGATTTTTGGTGTTGCAAAGGCTTACTTAAGGATGCACAACAGCTTGTCCTGTAATCCTGTTTCAAAATACAATTCTAGTCTGTCTTTCTGCCCTGTCTCCTGTTCTATTGCTGCAGGGTTTCCTTGATTGCATCAGTGATTCTGTCCTTTAGCCTTATCTCTGTCTAGGCTTGAATGGGTTTTATCTCCAAGGCTGCTGGCAGAACCTCTGTCCCCTGAAGACTCCAGGCAGAGGGACACAAGGCCACTCTGGAAGTGGCTGGATCAGCTTCCCCTGTCACAGTCCCAGACTGGATATGACACTTGGGCACATCATCTACTCAACTGCAGCACCAGACTGAGAATAGTTTGCTTGTTTTCTTATTTTAGTAGTAAATAATGTGCAGAGATGGAGACAATTCTTGTCTTCTGGGAAAGGAGAAACTTCACTATATAATTATGTGACTGTATGAGCAAGTCATTGAAGTAGTTTAATGAGAATTTGGGGAGGTTCAAAGCTTCCAGGCAATGAAGGAAGATGCTCTCTTGAGTATTATTATTATTTATAAATAACTTAATAAAAGATCATGAAAATCATCCAAGCAATTCAGGATTTAAGAGGTTTTTTTCCTCTAAAAATAGTTTGAGCTTTCATTAGGGTAAAATCAACTATTTCTTTTAATCTTCCTGTGCTGTATTTAGGACTTAAAAAAAACCTGTACACTAAACCAAAGCTTCTGTGTCTCAATGTTTATTTGCATACTTTCCTGATAGTTGGATAGTTTTAACAATCAATAATTTCCCTTACACTGATGACTGTTGTGACATTTTTATACCTCAGTATGTCTAAAGTGATGGGACACCAAATGAAAAAAAAAAACACCACACAAAGCACAAAACTTAGTTTGGGAATTTCCTGTGTAACTTCCAGTACAAAACTGAATTATGCAGGTGCCAAAGGATGCAGCCACATTGACATTAAGAGCTTCAAGCTCATTGTTTGCTTTTCATCTGTACAAAAAGTGAAGATTTATGGATGAAATTCCATGGACCCTGGGGAAAGTGGCTATGGAAACTCTTGCAGGTCTTTATGAATGTCTGCA
The DNA here is from genome assembly GCA_013397245.1 of Thryothorus ludovicianus. Lineage (NCBI taxonomy): Eukaryota > Metazoa > Chordata > Aves > Passeriformes > Certhiidae > Thryothorus > Thryothorus ludovicianus. The sequence goes on from VZTB01007449.1 coordinate 545,196, forward strand.
GAAGCTAAAGAGCAAACCCTCACAGAGGGAAAGATTACCTGAATATATACTGGAAAAAAAAGTGTCTGGGACAAAAACTGTGCTCTGGTTCTTGATTCTGAGCTTCCCCTGAGGAGCAGCACTTTGGCCTTAATTTGGGGAAAGGGAAGGATATAAATCCACACTTCAGACTTCAGGGCTCTGTGGTTTCTTCTGAAGTTTTTTGCTCCTTTCAGAAATAAACAAGTCGCTGATGCATGTTTTATTTGTTTTTAGCTTTCCTTTCAACACTGTTTCTTAACTAGGACAGCTTCCCCCCTCCCAGGTCTGTATTGAAATTAGGGCTTTCAGGAGTGCTGAAATCCTTCCTGCATGGGCTGGTTCTGAAAAGCAGGTGCAGCTTTTCAACAGAATCAACAATTGTGGAGTTTTATAGAATTCCCTTTGTGCAGTCTGAGAATCACTTTTATTATTCTAATGCAGCATGTCATCTTTTTGTCAGTGTGGCTGTGCACTTCATTATTCTTTAGGGCCAGAAGTGCTTGCTCATTATTTGCTGTTGGATCCTTCAGTTAAAACAAGCTGTTGAACTCAATTTGGTGCTTATGGATATGTTAAATAGTGATTATTTCCATTTTCTCATCTACAGAGTGTATCTCTGGAAAGTTACCACACTACTGCATGAATGTCATTCTTGAGTTTTATTTAATTTCAGCCTCTCCTAATGCATCAGAATTAGGTTCTCCTCATTCTTGGTTGCTGAATGGTTGCTGTGCAGATATATTCTTGTTCTATCAAATCCATGATGCTAAGCAGAACTAGATCCAAATTACCCTTAAAGCATCCCTATTTTATCCTAATAATAGAGTTCTCTTTAGAACTTTTCAAGGACTTTAGTTCTGTTGTGGTTTGAAAGACACAGAGTGTTTTCCTCTCACTTGAGAGACTTGTTTATATCAAGTATAGTTGCACTTCTGGAAGAATGCATCTCGTTCAGCCTCACATAAAAAGCCCTAAGAACACTGGGAAATTGGGTCAGAAGAAAAATGCTGAGATCTTTACCCATTAATGAATTGCATCCTGGATTTGGCTTGTGGATGGTTTAAATGTAGTGTGCACTTTACATTTTGAACCACAAGTGTTTGTTATGTTGCATAGCTAACTGTGCAGCTTTAAGAATCATTTTCTGCAGCTTAATTAACAGGCAGGTAGAGGGTTGTAAATCAGGTGCCTCAGCCAAGTCCTGCATGAAAGCCACAGAGCTCCTCCCAAAAACCCTCCAAACCACAGCAGGTGGGAATGCAGCTGGGGAGCAGGACACGTCTGTCAGTGTGGATTTTAGGGTTTCATACTGCATTGAAGTTGGGTTGTCATCCTAGGGATGATTCCCACTTCATTTCTGTGTTGGCTGGGCTGAAAATTAAAAAGATATTAATTATGAAGTTGTTTATGTGATGGGACTCTTGCAGAGGACATTCCCCCTTGTGTTCTCCTGGTTAGGAGTGTGTGAGTAGTAGAACAGTTCTTTAGGTTTTTTTGTCTGTTTTTTTTTTCTTTTGTTCTTTAGCCTCTTTGCCAAGCTTTAGTCAAAAAACACTGAGCTAGAAAAGTGATCCAGTCTATTTTGTTACAGCACAGATTACAAACAGCTTGTGTTTGTTGTAAGCTGAGCATCCCCTGTCTGTGTGTGCCCAACAAATCAGCCGTGACAGGTTATCCTGGGAGAGCTCCAGTTCAGTCAGGTCAGTGGCAGATAGCAGAGCCCATGTGCTGCTTGGTTTTGAGAGGTTTTCCCTTTAAAGGTCCCATCCAAATTCCATGTTTTAAACCAGGGGAAACATTGCAGGCAGCCCTGCCCCTGCCTGCTGGCAGATGTAAAATTTGAGGAAATGCCGATAGAGTCCATTAGGAAGTTACTGGAATTGTTCTGACAGTTGTGGTTGCTGATAATGACTTACAGTAATCCTGCCCTCCTCAGTTCATTTCACTTTGTTCCTATGGGTAATATGGAGCAATTATAGGGGAGGGTCAATCTCTCCAGGAACTTTTCCCAAGCATGAATCGAGGCCTCACTGCCTGGTGCCATCCTGGCACTGGGTTTGTGCCCAGCCAGCTGCTGCACTTGGTGTGGACAGGAGGAGCTGCTCTCATTTTTTAGGTTTTTTTACCTGCATTCTTTGAGCACTGCAGGTTATTGAGAAGCTCTTACTCCCTTATAGATTTGCTCTAAGGGAAGAAGTATTGCTGCTGCTCACCCTCTTGGGGCTCTCAGGCACTTTCCCAGGCGTCTGCATGCCAAAGAGCTTTCTTGGCTAACTCCTCTTCTAGAGAAACAGTTCTTCCACTCTGATAATTCCCAGACAGCTCCATGCAGCAGGCTATACCCTTTGGAAATCCAGGAGAAACAGCTGTTGGTGTTGTCAGACCTGGGAAGGTGGATCCCTGTTTTAAGAGAGAAAATCCCTTGGTGTTTGTTTTGACTGAGCTAGAACAACTCATCTTTTTCTTGCACATGTAGTTGTGTTTACAGGTGTTAGCTGCAAAGAAAGTGCTTTTTATAGTGTATCTAAAGTCCAAATTTCTGGAATTGATGAGCTATTGAGGTATTTATTTAGTGATGTAACTGGAAGTCAAATTTTTAGCTGAATTTGTGTCACAGGATGGCAGTTGGAGGGAGGAGGTTTCACCAGATTATTTTCCTGGAAATCCTTTGGCAAATCTTTCCCTACAGTGAAAGAGATTTCCTTCTGTGTATTTTTTTCCTCATGTACAATTTCTTCCCATCTGGAAAGAAATTCAGCACCAGGCAATGTTGGTTTACTCTTGCTTAGAGCAATGGATTCTGTTCCAGTGCCTTTCATTCTAGATTAAACAAATTGCTTGCATTGATGAAAAACAACATGATATTGTGCTTTTTTTATTTTCCAATTTTGCAGCTATTCCTCATTCTTACTGAAAGTGATTTCTGACATGTGCAGAAATAAACTTACTGAGGTGTTCAGAGTTTGTAGGTGTGATGTTCAGCAAATTTATCCATTGATTAATGCTCACATTAGTGCTGGGTTTTGTATTTGATTATTGCCCCCTGCAACAGACAACGTGACAAAATTGCATTTCCTTAGCATCCAGATTTGTGCTTGAATTAACACCCAAAGAAAAGTCACCAAAGAGAGCAGTTTGGGTCAGTATTTGAACCTTTCTTTGCTTTCAGAGTGGTTTCTGTGGGGAATCTGTTCATCCCTGAAAATCCCTATTTTGCCTCATGGCTTTGTTTTTGGCCAGGCAGGTTTTCTCAAGCTGGAAGTGGAAGATCTGTGCTTCATGGTCAAATATATTGGTCTTAGTCAATAAATTGACTTCTAAACCAATTCTTGTCTTCTTTAGCAACTTTCAAACTAAATTGAATCAAACTGGGGACAAGTCTTGTAAAATGTGGAATATCCTGTTATCACAGAGAGGAAAAAAAATGTGTTCTGCTTTACAGTCTTCTTAAGTTTTTAAAGAGCTTAATGATCTTATGAATTTTTAATATGATAAGGAATGTTGGTGGCAAGCAGAAAAAATGAGTTTGAGCTGGGTTTTTGTGTGTGTGTGTGCACAGTGTTTTTTTTTATTATTATTCTGTTATTATGATGGTGGAAATAATGGAGTGTATAAGTCAGATTTGCCTCATACCTGTATATTTGAATTAGAGTGTATTTTTGCAGGATTTGCATTCCTGGAAGCTCCACATTGCCTGGTGGTCCAGGACTGTGAAAATATGAAAGATTTATTGGAGGCAGTTTGAGAGAGCAGAGCCTTAGTGATTTATCTTGCAGTTAGAGAAAGAACAAAGTAAAATTATTATTTCTGCAGTTATTCTTTATGAAAGGAAGAAAATAGTTACCAAGTGCTATATTAGTTTATTCTACAGGGTTTTCCCTATCCCTTTTAAATTATTCTATGTGATAATATTGCCCTTAATTTCATCTGAAGGGTTTAAAGTGTGTTGTGAAATGAGTTGTGTTCCTTTGGCTTGGTTTGGGTATCAGCAGCAAAATCTGTGGGTATGAGAGAAGCTCAGTCCTCAGCTAAGTATTCATCTATATTTATTAATTTTATTGAAGTACAGACACAGAGATTTGCCTTACAAACAACATAAAATGCTTTCTGTTAGTTGTAAAAGCCTGATGTGATGAGCAGGGACTCTTTTCTATCTTGGAGGCAGTATTTCACTTAATTTCTCCTTCACATTAATTTACCTGTGTGCATATTTAAAAGACAAGCTGTGCCATCTCCTGCACTTGCACAGAGGTCTGGTAATTTCATATGCATGGCTGCTGCTGGGTTTGTGCCATTCCTCACAGGAGGTGATTGCCTCAGCAGCTCCCAGCCTTTCTTTCCTGTAGTATTTTGAAATGACTTTGTCTGTCTGGACAGGTGAAAATGCAGAGTTTATTGAAATAGATGGCAAGTCAGATTAATAATGCCCAGAACCATCTTTTGCTTGGATGTTCATAAAGAAATGTCCACTGGATTTGTTGTTTTTGCTTGGACAGCAGAAGAACAAAGTCAATAGATTTTAATTTAAGAGCTTCTTTTTGTAGTTTTTTGAATATGTAAGTTAAGCACAATTGCCTCGTTCAATGTTATTTTTTTATTCTGGCAAATGATTGCTATGAACATTATTTTTAATTGTGAGAACAGCTTCTATTTGTGGAGAACAGGTTATTAATAGTCAGAGATCTGCAAACTTCCCTTATGTCTCTGGGCCCTGTTGTACTTTGTGTTCTTGATCTTCCTTAAATCTGACTTATTTTTATGGTTATGAGCTGTAAAATGAATGAAACAGATGCTTCTGTTTGGGTGTCACTGTGAGTGAACTTTACAATCTGTATTTGCCAAGGAATCCAGATCTGCACAGAGTTCCTGAAATGTTCCTGCTCACACTGACTGCCTTTACCAGAATGTCAGGGAATGTCGTGGCCATTTCCTGGGGAATTTGTTCACCTGGCAAGGAGAGATGAGTTTGGAAATCCTCTCAAGAGCTGATTCTTTTTGGGGTGGGAAGAACACACTGCAGGCTGTGCTCATAAATCTGTGCTTCCTTTAGTCTGCCCTTACCTACACATCTTCATTCTGAAGAAAATTCCTGTGTATCTCATCCTTTTAAATATTTGGGGTGACTCCACATCAGTGGAGAAATGTTGATCTTGAGGCTTCAGGTGCCTGGTAAATGCCCTGTGCTGGCATTTGCAGCTCACGCCTGTGTGTGTTTGTGTTCATTTAGAAACCAGAACTGCTTTTTCCATTTTTATGACTTTGTCATCATTTTACAGGTAGCCACATTCCCAGAGTTTATTTTCATGTGTGTATAAACATACATAAACATATAGAAATAAAGCAGTGTAATGTAATCTGAGGCTTTTAAATAACTTTTTGTGTTTATGTGTCTGACTAAGTAATAAAACTGCCCATCTACAGCTTTCTCTAACATAAAAAGCAGTGAGTGTCCCTACTGCAAACTGGCAAGCCTAATTTTGGTGCTCTAAAAGCCTTGGAGGACATCCTAGTTCACTTGAGGTCTGTAAAAGTGTTCAGCTTCTCTGTCATCTTCAGTTCATCAGCATAAAAATTCTATAATTTCATCAGTTAAATGGACAAAGAGCTGGTAATGATTTTCCTAAGGCAGACTTTTTTATACGGCTGTTACAACATTTTATTCCACTGAGGTTTTTTTCAAGTGTAACCTGTTTGCAGCAAGGTTTTTAATACCTTTTCATTGATAGAAATTTAAAAAAAAATTAACCTTTTCTAATATTACTCATTCTTGTGCACTGCTCTTGCTTTTAAGGCTGTTTTCTGATGGATTTGCAGTTTATTCTTATTCTGCCCAGCCCACATAACACACTTGTCTGTTAGAGACTATCTATGAAAGGCACATTCTCAGCTGGATTGTGTCTCCTGGAGCCCCAGCGATTACAGGAATCTTTAATGCATTGCTTTCCTGTTCTGCCTGCCTTGGGGACATTGGGAGATGCTGTGAGACTGCTCTGTGTACACAGCTAGGGTGTTCCCCTTCCCTGTGCCAGTGTAAAAAAACACCCCACTGTGAATAAAACTGGTTTTACTTGCTTAAACTAACATGCTCCCAACTGAATCTTAGAGAGTGTAGCTCTGTTTGCTGCCCCAGCCGAGTCCCTGGCAGCTTAAAATTGAGCAAAATATTTTTAGTGCTCGGTTCTGTGTCTATATTTCAAGCCATGGGCAGCCTGAAATAGCAGCTTTCGTGTTTTCACTCCTCTTCACAGAGAAATGAAATTATTCTGTTTGCCTGTCCCCCTCCCCGAGCAGGTCACACACTGCCCAGCACGCACCTCCAGCGGGAGCTGGGGGGGATCTCCAGAATCCCTGTGGGAAGGGGGAAAGTTCCAAATCAGGCAGCTCTGGCTGAGTCAGAGGCAGAGCTGTGCTGCTCTGGGGGCTGGCAAAACACTCGCAGTGAGGAGGGTGGAGGATGGAGATGGCCCTGCCCCGTTGGTATCTTGGAGTTTGGAAGCAATAAATTCTGATTTCATACTGACAGCAGTAGCCAGTACAGCATAAAACTGCTTTTCTGTCAGGCTGATTTCCTCCTCAAATTGCAAACTCAGGTTTTCTTGCAGCTGCTCCCCAAGAATTTGCATGAATCTGTGGGATAAATGGAGCAGTTGTAGGGGTTCTCTGTTGTTTTTGCACTGTGGGAGGTGGCAGTGATGCAGTCCCCTGTCCATGTCAGGTTACATTGGAGATATTGATTGCTGTAACAAGAGATGTTTTTTCTGGCATTTCACAACTGGCTGCAAAGCAGTGATTAAAACCCTGTGTGAAAGTTGAGTACAGAAAGGGAGAAGTAGCTGCAGTCTTCCAAGGATGTGCTACTCCCCTTGATGGTGCGTGCCTGGTTTTTAAATGAAATGTCCTCTGTGGTGCTGTGCTCGAGGCTGCCCTTTCCCCAGGGATGCTGCACAGATGTGGATCGATGTGTGGCAGGAGGGCAGGGCCACGTGTCACCCAGGCCTCCTGTGACACGTGATGTGTGCTGTGTTCCCATCACTCCAGTTCCCATCCAGCTGCTGCTGCCACAGGAGGAATTTGCCAGCATAAACCAGTGTTTGGGGAAGTTAATCCTGAGCTGGGTGCTGAGACAGGCCCAAGTCTCAGCCTCTTAATCATTAATGACTTTTTTGGAAGGGGTGTTAAGGATTAAAAAGCAATAAAATTACCTTCTCCTTTTTCTAATGCTCCTTTCCAAACAGTCCTCCATAAATCACAGTGCCAGTTCCCCTTTTCTTGTCTTCTCAGTGTTTTATGTGTTCCCCTGAGCAGCTGCTCTTGCTACACGTAGGAAATGCTGCTCCAGAGGATACTCCAGTGCATCTTCTCCAAAACCTGTATCAACCAAACCTGTGTAGCAGCAAAATGTGACAACATCCAGAAATAAAACATTCTAAGGGCAAATTTATTAGGAGGATGATGGGGATCATTGATTAGGGATCTAAAGTAGTACTTAGTGCTTGTTACTTTTTTTAACTTTTTTTTTTTCTTTTGGCTTTCAGCTCAGATCGACTGATAGAAGAAACAATAAGGTAGGAATGAATGTAAAAATTTTCATTATTTTCCGTACAATCAGCATTGCCATTAAATTGTGTCTAAATATATCAGTCACTATATTTATACAATAACTATTGTTTCCAGCTCCTTGGCAGTATTACAATGAATCACTGGTGGGTTTGGTTTTTTTTCTGTTCAATATTGACATAAGAATGTTGCTTAAATATTATGTTCACCCTAGCTTAGAAAATTTGGGGTTTTACTCAAAGGTGAATCACCTTTGGAGCAGAGTGAATTTCAGACTGACCTGTTGAGGGCCATTCCAGTAGTCAAGATGTTTCTTCTCACAGTGACACTCATCTAAAACCTGATTTCTGTAATCTTCAAATGTATTCAGAATATTCAGCACCCAGTGTGGAGCTGATGTAGGTAAGGGCTTTTACCACAACTGCTTGAGAGGTCATTTCTGTTGTACATTTATTTATCTTCTGGGGTTCTTACATTGTTTGAATAAGGATACCTTCTCTAACTGTTCTTGACATTTTAGAGCTGTAGCAATATAAATTTTATTATCTGTGCCCTTCCCGAGCCAACCTTTTGCAGACCAATAACTCAAACTATAATAATGCCCAATTTAATGGTTTTAAATTTTAGATTATTGCTTTAAAACAAAACCAAAAAAAAAAACAAGGAAGAAAGCAAGTAAGATATGCTTTCAGACAATGCAGGTACAGACATAAGTGACCAAGAAGAGTAATTAGAGGTGCAGCAAGGCTGTGTCCATTAAGGGCTGCTGGCTTGAGTACACACAGTGGGCTCAGGATAATTAACATGGAGGAAGAATGTGTTAAACCACATCAGTGTGCAGTGATGAACCAGGAGTGATCAGTGCAATAAAACCTGAAAATGAGTGTGCAATTTCACCACAGCCTTACAGAAATATTCCCCCAATTTAGCTCAGCTGTATTTGTTCTGGGTTCTGGTCCTTTCCTCACTATAAACCTCTCCTTTATGGCCGTGCTTATAACTCTGCTTTTCCATCTCCAAAATGCTCAGTGTTTGGTGAATTTCTTCTTTGCTGCCACTCCAAATAAGGAGAACATTAAGCAGCATATAGTGATTTATTACTCTTAATGTCCTGCAAAATTAGTTGTAATTACTTGTAATTATGTCATTGGCCTGGCTTCTTGATTCTGTGTCATCAGAGGAGCTCAGAGCTCTCAACCTTGCACCATTTGTTATCTGTAGTAAATTTTTGCTTGAGTTGTTGCCAAAAATATTCTAGTTTTTTGGTACAAAAAGATCTTGTTTAGTAACTACATGGAGTAGAAAATGTAATTCCACTTATATCTGAGGTAAAACCAGGGTGAATTTTTTGCTGAAATTGCTGAACTCTTTTTTTTTTCTTGTGGTCCCCAGTAATGGCAAGTGTTTGGGTGTGACATTAATTAATGGTAAATCCTGCTGCCTTCTAAGTGAATTTACCAGATGGAAGTTTACCCAACTCACCAATTGATTTATCTATTGTAACCCAAATAAAAGAAGGAATTGTGCAGAAGAAGCTGTTTGAGGACAGATTCCTTGAGATGTAATTAGCTTATTCTGGCTACTGCTCTGTCTTCAAGGTTTACATCTGCTGCAGCTCATTACTCATTTTTTAATTAAGCAAGTCAGGAAATCACGTTTATTCACACTTGTATTTCCTTAGGATTTGTTACTGAGCTCTGATTCCAAACACTGGAAAGCACATTTTTGTGTGTGCAGAGGCTTTTGTTGACAAGCCAGAGCCACTGATTGTGAGCCCTTGCTCTGATTTTCTGTCGGGAGGAGAAGTGAGGATTTTCCTCCACGGAGCAAACATCCGTGCCAGGGAATAAACGGGCACCTGAGCTGAAATGATTCAGTAACCAAAGCATGAGCAGGGCTGTCACTCCAGATGTGTCGTTATTACTAAACTTTTAATCAATTTTTAAATGAGTTACGTGCCATGGCTGCTTGCTGCAGCATATTTCTCTCCAGAAGCGAGTGGGATGTGATACTTTGTACTGCAGTTCTTTTGGAACAGCGTTCGCTTCTCTTGGCCAGATTTAAATATAAGCAGAGATTTTTTGCTTAATATGTTTGGAGTTCTCAGGTTTTCATTTTCAAACATTATCACTTCTCCAAAATAGCAGACCATTTATTTCTTGTTTTCTAACAACTTGTGTTTTTATGTTGGCTCAGTTGGAATATTTTTTATAGTCTTGCCCGTACAGTGTGACAAGTTCTTAGAATTTTATTGTAATTCTGTTTCTGAGGCTTGATCCATCAGTGTTTGTGTATTAACAGATTGGACTGAAGCCAGACCAAAGCTATAGATTTCATTTTTAAAAGATCATCTCCTTATGTATTTGGGCTATCTCTTTAGGTAATAATTAGGATTTAATAAAAGGGGAAAACTCAGCTGCGTTGAGTGTTGACTTTTCAGAATGGAAAGGCATGAGCCACGTTTTGAGAATTCTCATTTCACAACCACCTTACCAGAGTATCCAGGCAAGATCACTTGCATCCCTGGAGAAATGTTTTTTCTGTTTTCATCTTGGGTTTTATCAATAGAAACAATGCTCTTTAAAGGAATTTGCCAGGTTGTGTGTGTAGGTATGCATTGATACACGCACACACGTGTATATTTAGAGATACAAATATAGAAATGTATCTCTAGACAAAGAATAAGTGATGCAATCAGAATTTTTACCAATTTAAACCTAGAGCTTTCATTTCTATGCACAGTCACAGAGTCCATTCCCTAATCATAGACCTTGTCATGAATTTCAATGAGCAAGTATGATTCATGGCATGCAAAATGAAGCAGAAGTTCCAGTAATACGTGAATTATTTGATTTTTAATAACACAACTTCTTTCTTCAGAGTTTTGTTTTAGTTCTCCAGCAGTGTAGATTTGACTGATGTGTCTCAATGGGTGAAGCCAAGAGTTGATTTTTTGGTACATTTCCCTCAGTGACACTGGATGGATGTGGCTGCAGTGTGGGGTAAAATAACAACAGCTCCAACACTTATTGGAGTCAAAACTCTTTGCTCCAAGTCAGGCAGCATTAAAAGTGTATCTCTGCATGTTAGATTTGTCCATCTGGGATAATGCCTGGAAGTGTTTGTCACCCTGGGGTTTTTATGCCAGTGAAAACAGCAAACTAAGTACAAATATCAGTCGGGTTTGCTTTGGAGGGGAATTTGGCCTCTCATGTACCCACGGCACTGCTGAACAATCAAAGGCAAACTTGAAATTTGGAGGGAAATACTGCTGCAAGCACAGGAATTTGAGGTACTCCTGCTGCTTTGGGGAGGAGATAGGTGGGTGTTTTATGGCTGTGACCTTGGGCTTAGCTGGGAGAGATTTCTCCAGCAGTGCCCCAGTGCTGAGCATTGTACTTGAGCAGGGCTTTAATATTAAATACAGGGAGCAGGCCAGATACCATCTGGTTTTAGAAACTTGGTTTACACCCAGCTCTGGTGGTTGCAGCCAGTGCAGCACTGAGAATAGTTCCTGCTGCTTTCCAAGTGAAATGTGAAATCGGGGTCATCTCCATTCCAGTAAGAATTTCTGATTTTTATCATAAACGTGGAGAGTTCCGGGACAGCAGAACCCAGTCCTGGGGATCTGGGGAGGGACTAAATGGGGCCAACACTGTGAATGGGAAGAAGGTGATTAATTTTTTAAAATATGCATTTGTCAGTGAGGCAATGGCAGCAGCAAGTCAATGAACATATGTCAGGGATGGGAATGAAACCAAAACTGCCTGATGAAGGATATGGGGAAGCTGCAGAGCTCAAGATACAAGACCAGTCTCTGGGCTGGTCCCCAGGAGCTCTGGTTTCTGCTGCTTCTTAAATTTAATAATCTCCTTTCCAGATCTAAAGGCTTAGATAAACCAGCTCAAGGTTTGAATAATCAAATTATACGTGAACAGCATTGCTTTTTGCTTGAATTTTGATTTGTTATTAGTAGCTGGAATCCAGTTAAACTCTTGTTCATGAATATCACAATTACATTTCATTACTAGACCATATCATATTAAAAAATGGTAATTATCTCAGTTTTTTTCTCTCAGAGCTCTCCAGTAAAACCCAGGCCTTTGAGCTAAATTCTTAAAAATACTGGATAAAAAAAAAATTAAATTGGTTTCAATCTCTTAACCCTTTACATCCTGCCTTTTTATATGAAGTGGGCAGTTTCACTCCCCAGATGTTAAAGCAGGAACCTTCTGTTCTGTGAATAATTAGTTCTAAAGGCATTTTGGAGGTGGCTCAGGAGCACTTTATATACTGGCAGTCATCTTGTGTTTTCACTTCTGTAAATGAATGGATGTTTTAATGAGTCATTGGATGCATCTTACAAAAATATGGGACTTAATTCAGAAGTGCTTTGAGAGACACTGTATTAAAAACTCATCTGGACAAATATCAAGTCAATGTGGGGGTGGAAGACAGGAATCTGTAGGTTACTGAACAAATTTTCCTGTGTGCAGATAGGAAATACATTTTTTTTTTCCTAACTTGATTCTTAGTAATTCAAAATTCCCTGAGTGCTCTTCTTAACAGCAAATTTTTAGTGGTTTTGTGATTTTGTTGTTTCTAAGTGTAGAGGACTAAAACACTGCATTGAAAAATTGTATGTTTGTATCAGGTAAAGGCAACATTTCACATTTTCCTACCTCTGAAATGACAACTTCCATTTCCTTTTCTTATATTTATCTCTTGTCTTGTTCCACTTAACTTTTACGCCTCCAGAACATTTCCCCTCCATACTTAAGGCTCACAAACTCATCCAAGAACTTGCTTTAATCATTGTTTTTTCCTGTAGATGAAGTCCACAGCAGTAGAGGTGACTTTTCTGAGTTATTATGCAGCCTTGTTGTATTTATGTCCTGCTTTATGTGTTTTTGAAACACATGCCAGCAAGGAGAGCAATATTTGCCATATTTTTCTTTCTCAGGCACTCAGAGCCCAAACTTTCTCAACTGAGCAATTCTTCATAATCTTCCCTTAATATCTTGTTTTTAAGAGCTGAGTTGCTTTTTTTTTTTCTGACTTCCAAAACGTATTAAATTTGAAATGGGAAATTCTGTTTTGTGTTTGCCTGTATTGGTAAAGAAACGAAGAAAATGAAAACTTACGTACTATGGGGGATATCCTTAATTAGGATCAGATCTCAGAAATAGATTTTTTTTCTGTGCTGTGATGGAAGCATCATTTGGGATGAAACAAACTTCTAAATTTAAAGCTTAAGCCATGAGAGCATCCTTCTTGTGTTACTTATAAGGTAATACCAGTTCTCATTGGGGCTGGAGGAGAAAAGTCAACTTTGCCTGTCTCAAGAAATCTCAGTGTTTCACACTTAACAGTTTCTATAAAACTGAAATCATTTAACTGTAAAAGATAGAGATTAATGGAAAAATTGTGGTTTCATTCATGTTGCCTCACCCCATTCATTGTCCTCTGAAGAAGCCTTGCCTGCTTGTTCTCCTCTTGTGTGAGCTGTGGATTATTCTTAGCACCAACAACTTGATCCTCTTTCTTTCCCCAGCATTGCCATGGCAACAAAAGAAAATATGACTTCTCAGAGGGGGATGTTGAAGTCAATACAAAGCAAGATGAATACCTTGGCAAGTATCCTTTTCTCCCTAAAAATTGGTGCTGCCTTGTGCCCAAGAAGAGTTATGGTACAATTTTTCACTCTGTCATTTTGGGGGATCAGCAGTGTCAGTGGTTCTGTGACCTGGACTGTCACCAGTGACAAACAGGCCAGGTTTTTATCAATCTTACCTGATAACCTGACTGAAGCATCTTGATGGTAAATGTGGTGAATATTTGAAATTTGGTTTAATTTGGGCACTGCATGTAAATTAACAGAATTTAATTTTCAGGTAGAGTTCTGTAACAGCATTTCATGGCTGTCCCTGCTGTCTGTTTCTGTGGATGTATAGTTTCATTTCAGGTCCTGCTTTTTGCTTTCAAAAAAGCTGAAGCTTGGTGTTCATCACTGCTTGCTGTGGTTTACAGCTAAGAGTAGTCAGGGTCTGAGAATCCTCTTGTCTGCCACACTCTTGTAGATGCTAATTAAGATTTTGGCTTGTTGGTTTCTGTGCATATTCTGTCCAGGGCTAAAGATTGTGCCACGTTGTCAAGTCAGGCATGTTTGTGATTTTCCCTCTTATTCCTTCCCTTCTGTCAATGGACAATGCCAGCACTGTTTGATCAGACACATGACATCCTGGAAAGATGCATCTTGGTAACCCAGAGACTTCATTACAGTTCTTAGCAATTGGCAAGAACATTTCAATAAAATTTCAATCAGCTTTGGCCTTAAAAAGGTTCTCAATTCCAAAGACATGAAGCTCTGAATGTGATTGTCTTGTTGGCAGTTGTATTTTGTACATTAAGAGATAGATTTACACCCTCTTGAGCTTGCACAGTGTGTGGGTCATGCAATGGGCAGGATTTTCTCAGTCAAATGCTTTTGGTTGTTCTCTTTACCAGTAACAGAATCTCACTGAAGAAATTCCACAGATGTTTTATATAACCAACCTCTTTTTTTTTTTTTTTTTTTTTATTCTCATTTAAACACAATTAGTAAAAGTAACTAAGCCTCACATACTGGAGATTAAAATGTAACTGAGGTGGTCAGGTGGTGAATTGTGTGTGGATGTGAGCTCTGGGCTGTTCCCTCTGCAGTCAGTGAGGTGCAGTTGTAACCCTGCTCCCTCTCCATCGGGCTTCACTGCTGCAGCCTGGGAGCAGTTGCAGTGTTGGCATTTCCCCATCCAGGCTTTGGGGCTTGTTGGTGCATTCCTGTTTGCTGCTGTGACCTTGACTCAGAGCCCTCCCAGACCGTTTTCCAGCAGTGAACAGCCTGATCCAAAGGATCAACCTGCGCAAGCGGCGGGATTCCCTCATTTTGGGCGGCGTCGTCGGCGTCTGCACCATCCTGCTGCTCCTCTACGCTTTCCATTGATGGCTGTTTCCCCCCACTGGACTCTGCTAAAACTCATCACCACCTTCCCTCCTCCCAGCCAAGGAAAAGTGAGTGGGGGAAGCGTCAGACTTCCACAGCCTGCTCGTGGCTGGGGCTGTCAGCATGATGTCTGGAGCTTCTGATGGTAGACTGTGACACTGGGCTTTGGGCTGAAGCTGCAGAGTTTCTCCTCCCCTGCTGTTCACCTTCCTTTGGGTTAAATTTGGTGGGATTTGTTTGTCTTTAATTCCCTTTCTCACTGCAAGGTAAGTGCCCATAGGATGCTTAACCAGAACTGGGGGGAGCAGTTCCAGTGCTCAGCAGTGCTGGGGAGGTTTGGTGCTGGCTGGGGAGTGGGAAAGGATTGAGTTTGCCTTGAGTGGAAGCTCAACAGGAAGGCTTTTCCCTCTAATCCCAGCCCAGTACTGAATTTCACCCTGAGAGATGAATATTGCAGCTTTAAGCCTTCAGGTTGCTTTACTACTAAATACATGTTCTGTAATCCTTTTTAACTCCTGGTTGAGATTCTAGTTATTTCTGCATAATTCGTGCTGTGAAAACTGTGCTTCACACAAATTCCTCCAAGTTAACAAAAAAAAAAAAAAGGGGGATTCTGTTCACTTTTTGCACAGAATATGAATAAAGTACCCTCTGAGGGAGATCTTAAGATTTCTTGTGGCTTTAAAGGGACTGACAAAGTCCCCCTGTGTAAAAAGGGAGCACAGTGTCCCAGCAGCTGTTTACTCAAGTGTTCAGTCATCTGAAAAGTGACCAAACATGAGTTCACCTGAAGGAATCTTTTGGGTGCAAATACTTTGATTTTGGCTGGCATCATTAAGATCTTTATAAAGACACGATAAGCAGTTTACAAAACCTATACTGTAATTTAGGTGAAATTATTCTGATAGTGCAGTTAGAAGGATATGATCTGAAATGCTGATTGGAAATGAAAATGATGATGGTTATAGCTGAGGCAAAGGTGTCTGTGAGCAAAGGTTTTGGACATAACTCCTCCTAGCAAAGAGCTGAATGTATGAGTAGTGAAACAAGTGTTATTTACCATTATCTGGGAGGGGAAACACTTTTTTTTTTTGTCTGGACAGGCAAAAAGAACCCTGTTTGTCTGTAAACAAAGCTGACATCTGCAGTGACTTTGATACTGCAGCTTCCCAGATTACAGATTTTTCTGCTCTTTCAACAGCACTTTTCCATCTGTCATATCATAACCCAATAAATTCAAGCCTTGGCACTGAAATACCTTTCTAAGAACTTGATTAACTCTTTTCACAATCCACTTACAGTGCTCCTAACAGATTCCATGGATTCCATCACCCACAAATGTCAAACAGTCCCCAGGTTTTCCTCTGGAACGGAGTCCAGCAGGGCAGACACAATTTTTTACTTCATTTTATAGTGTCTGTGAGTTGGAGGGAATAGAGACTTGTGTAGTGTGCAAACCCACACTGTTACACCCAAAAATGTCAGGATTTAAAGGCTTCTTTGCAGACTTAATAACCCTGTGCTAAAAAGTCAACAAGGGCTTCTAATCAGCCATCCTGCCATTGGGATTTGGAAGCATTTGGAATTAATATGTGTAAAACTGTGGGGCTTGTATTTGAAATAAAGGGTGATTATTTGGTTGGTTTGGGAACATTCCCATTTGGAGATGAAGTGTTTATTAAGGGGGGATTTATGAAAAAAGCTTGATGGATAAAGGAGGGTTATTAATGGATCTGTGTGTTGGGAGATCAAACTTCTTCTCCCTGTTGTCTTTTCTTTGATTCCTCCTCCAGCCTAAGGGACCCTGATCAGCACTTGTGCATCTGTTTAGGATTTGTAGGATTTGGTTGCTCTATAGTTGGCAATATAAGATCTGCAGTACCGTAAATAAATTCATTTATTTAATCTTATAACAAGTCTTTTTATTGGACTTAACTGATTATTTGGTGCATATATTTAATCTTATTGTGAAAAAGCTGCTATGGAAAATATGTAGATTATAATAAATATGTAAACATAATTGATTTTTCATGTTATGAAAATGTTATGGAGGAATTGATATATTTTAGTATAAAAATAATGGAAATATGCTGAATTATCTCTGATAAAGCTTTACTGGAAACGGATTCGGTGTTGGCAGCCCCTCCATGGTTTTTGTTTGTGCTGGTTTTGAGTCAGTTTTGTGTTGAAAAATACATTTAATTATCTTTGGAGTTTTCCCTTCATCATCATCTGGCAGAGTGAGCGGGTGTTGTGCTGTGCTCCCTGGAGGGGTGTGTTTGCATCTGGCCCAGGGAAAGGCTTCCAAATTCAGGAGAATCAGCCTCATAATTCATCTCTAACAGCCTGGACCTGTGGTCAGAACAATGGACTGGAAAATGAACACAGTGGACTGTAGCATTCTGCCCCAAATCCCAGAATCCAGGTTTGTGTGTCTCCTGTTGCTAAATGTGTTCTCGGAGTTTTTCGTTCCCTGTGGTTCCTCCTGCTCTGAGGAAAAAAAGATGTGGTTAAAGAATTCTCATTCTTGCAATTCCTGCCAAGGTGGCGGTTTCCTAACTCAACCCAGCAGAAAATCATTGCTGAGCTCTGAAATGAAGGGGGAAATCCCTGGTATTTCTACAGGATGTGTTTCACACACACAGACACTCTTTTTCCAATTTCTGCTTCAATCTTCCTGCCAGATAAGCAACTTCAAACCTGGCCAGGCACTGGAACACAAAGGATCTTGTTGGTAACGTTGATGCCACACACAGAGGTGGGAATATTTTATCCCTGTTCTTTAGATTATTTTTTTTACCTGTTTGTCTGATCTTCAGTCTCTCGTTGCTGCAGCAGAGCACTGGTATTTGGGCAACACCCAGAGCTCTGTCCACAGCTGTAGCTTCTCCCCAGGGCAGTGCCAGGGCTTTGACCTTCCTGGGCAACATTTTTTTTCTTAACCAGTATTGATTTCAGGAGCTTTTCATATCAAAGTGAGGTGTAAATTCCTGCTGGATTCATGACACTGAGTAATCAATTAGAATTTTCATTTGTCGTTTAGAAGTCCTTTCATTGCATTGTCTTGAGATTAATGTGAGGAGAGTCAGTTCCTTGCTGGATGTTGAAAATGAAAGAGCAGAAGTCGATTTTTAGGTGGTGTGGAAGTGTCAGGTGAATTGCTCCCTGCTTGTCCTCCAGGGCTGTGTCCCCTGAGGTGCTGCTTTCCCAGAACTGCTGCCCAGGGAGCTGAGGCTGCACCTCTGATGGTGCAGCTCATTTAGTCACGACTAAATGAGAGTTTTAACTCTCTAAATGTAGCAACTTGTTTCCCAAGATCACTTGAGGAATAACCTTTTCCTATTTTTACTGGTTTTGTCCCAAAGCTTTCATTTGAGACAGGAAGGAGAGGGTGACAGCTGTCAGTGCTGAAGGAGGGAATGGTTCTGAAATTCCTTAGAACAGAGTTGGATTATGGAATGTGGGGGACAGGAGACTGCAGTGAGAGCCACGCTGAGCCATGGGCCAGGTCACACCTGCCAGTCCCCTGTGTGCCCTGCACCTCTCCTGCCACTGCACATTTGAGCAGTGGTGATGTTCTAGTTCTGAGTACAGCAGCAGCTGTTGGTCTGTGTGGTACTGAGTGAGGAAAGCAGTTAAATGAACACTCTACACCCAAAACAAAGCCCTTTCCACAAAGCATCACAGACTTTGTAAATGAGTTTCTGATTGCACTTTCTGATTTTTTTTTTCTTTTCATACACGTTCTTGAAACTTCTATTGTAACTGTAATTATTTTTGTTCTCACCTATTGTGCATTCTCTATGTATTAAAAAAAAAAAAAGGCTTTGATATGTAATTTAATAATAAATTAGAATTCTGAGCAAGGTGCTTGGTTCTTTCTCCCCTTGACAATCTTTGCCTACCTAAACTTGAGGGAGAGGGTTCAGCTCACCCCTTTGGAATTGTCCCTGAACATACAAATCAGTGTGTTCTCAGGTTTGATATCAAATATCAGACATGATGGAACATTGCCTGACCCAAAATGGTTTGAGGGTTGTGTTCCTCCTGCCTGCATGTGCAGTCCTGGACTCGTCTCCTGCCTGGGAGGGGGCTGATTATTCTCGTGGTGGTTTTCCCTGCTGTTCTTCATCAAGTGGAAGAGGGATGGTTTTCTTTAGAGGTAAGTGTTAAAAAGGAAGATCTCTCTCTGTGCATTTCTGTCTTCAGGACAGACAGGACTCTGTTACCCTGTGGTCTGGTCCACCTCCCCCAGGCATTCCAGCCAGGCAGCGTGTGCCTGGAGGATCCACCTGTGCCTGGTGCTTTTTCAGTCAATGCTAAATCTTTCAATGCCACTCCAAATTTGTGTTCTCAGAGCAGCAGAGCTGTCTGGCGTTGGTACCTGTCTGTGCACGAGGCTGGGAGTGGAGAGAGGGATTTCTCCTTGCAGAGCTGTCGTGCTGTGCCTGTAAACGCTGCTTTAAAGCAGAGATACATCTCTGTATCCTTAATGCCTGCTAAATATTCAGGAGCGACCAGATGCTCTCCCATGGGAAAGCTTTGACTGTATGTCTCAAGCTAAAGGAGAAACTTCAAAAAAAAAAAAAACTTTTGAAAATGGAAAAGGCAGTTCTGGTTTCAGATAGTGGGAAGTGCAGTGAGTTTTTCCAGTTGCGGCGCTGGTAATAAGTGGTGCATAAAATTCCATCTTCGTTTGGATTAGAAAATAAATTATTAATGGCACTGAATCCTTTTTTCCAGCTCCCTGTACAGTCAATAATTTATAGTGGCACAGGCTTAGGATATATATTTTTAACCATCCGCCTCCCAGAGCACTGTTGTTCATATTGAGGAGTGCTGTCCTTGCTGACAGGCTCGGTGCAGTGGGTGTTCCTGCATTATGGATGAGCCGTGCTCTGCTCCCTCAGCCCTGGTGCCATTCCACGGGCAGATTTCCTGCTGAAAGGGAGCCGAGCCCTCCATTAGAATTTCACACAGAGAGACAGGAGTGCCTTTGTTTCCTCCCTGTCACAAACGTGGGCGGCGAACAGCGCCGTGAACTTGATTTTTGAGTGTTTTAATAGAAAGCCTCAATGTTTACAGTTGATATTCCCATTTCCTGAACTCCAGCCTTTTTTCCACAGTCTCCAGGTAGAAAAGCTGTGCTGCCAGTGCCCGTGCCTTGGCAGCTGGGCTGTGCTCATTAAGCACAGAGCCTGCTGTCGCCTTCATCTTCCCCTTCCTCCCGAGCTGCTGGAGCGTGTGCTGCAGCTCCTGCCTTGCTCCATCCTCGCCTGTCGCAGCCCTTCCCGTGTTCTTTGTTCCTAATGGGACCCCGAGGCTTTGCTAACCCAGATTCCAGAGTGCTGCCAGTGAGGCAGGAGGAGCCTGGCTGTAAATCAGAGCCTCTGCACCCCTGAATCAGCGTTTGCCATTCTCTCGTTGCAGGTTGTTTTCTGGTTCTCTTGATTTTGGCACCCTGTGGACCCTCTGCCAGCCAGTGGTGTGATTTTGAGAGCTCTCCTGCTGTCGTGGCTGTTCAGATCTTACATCTTGTGCTGCTTTGTGTGCTCACTGCACTGCCCATCCAATTCTTCCTGGGTGTTTGGTTTCACGTAGACCTTTCAAACGCATGGATTTATTTTTAGTTCCATAATTTTCGTTTCGTTCTTTAAAATCCATCCTTTGAAGTCCAGAAGGGTTGTCCGGGGTGATTGAAGCTTATCAATCAAAGCCAAACCTGAAGGAAATTCACTGATAACCACTGAGGTGCAGAAGCACAGCATGGGGCTCTCCCACAAATGCTGTAAACAGGGAGGGTTTCGATGTTTTGTCTCTTTTCTTATCTCCCTTGCCCATACCCATCCGTCTGATGCAGAGCCCTTGGAAGTGGGGACAATATTCTTCATCTTTTGTCTTTCTAAAGCTGCACTGAAAATAGAAGCTCCTCTCTGCAGGTTGCAAAGCCCCATTGAGCTGCCAGCTGTACAGTGGAAACTTCCCCAAGATGTTTGTGGTGCCTGTGCCTGGGCATGTCATCTGCTACAGAGCCCTCCGGCTCCAGACCTGTGCTGAGCTGGCTCCTTCCAGGGTGAAATGCTGCTGAAACATCAGATTTTTAAAGGGAGCCTTTTCTAAAGACTCTGCAGGATGCTCAGGAATGTTGCAGGTGTAAAAAGAAATCGTGAGTAGCTGGGAAAGTGCTGATCAGGTGGCCCTGGCAGGTCCAGCTTTAACACACAAACTACAGTTTATTACATTAAAAAGCAAGGACCTTGTCCCCACTGGGAATTGGTGGGAAGCTGGTGGGATCCTTTGAGTGTCCCCCACTTTCAGTGTCAGGGGAGGTTGGGATGATCCTGGGGCTTGGTCAGCCTTGATGTGGGACAACGTCCAAGTGCAGGAGGGGGGATATGTGGATATTTCCCTGCTGTGCTATAAATGCAGTTCCCTCTAGGTCAGGCATGTATCACCAGTGCTAAATTTACTTCAAAATATTACTGAGGTGGGGAGGTTTGTGACTCAGGTCTATAAAAGCATGCACTGCTTATGTAAAGAAACAAGTTTGGAAAGAGACAGGAGGGGGCTCAGGCTCCAGCAGGGACAATTCCTGGTGTGTGTCTGCCCTCTGTGCATAAATAGGTCTTTGTACTGGGGAGCAACTGCACCTCCAGGCTGTGTGTTCCTTAGAGCAGGATCTGCTGGCCAGCTCTTCCTGTGTTTCCAAACATTTCAGGAAATGTAAATAATTTCCAAGCCTACGCTCCGGCTTAGATGAAATTGTTTTAAAATAAAAACCAACAAACATTGTGGGATGATCAGTACTTGTAATAGCTCAGGGTGACTTCAGATTGAGTTGTGTCACTCTGGGAGGGCAAAGGAGGGATTCTGCCGTGGGGATTTTGGCATTTGGATCCTTTTCATTCACTCAGGGGCGTGTGTGTGTGTTTGATCTTGGAAAACCTGAATTCCTGGAGTCAGCTTTGCCATGGCAGGCAGGCAAGTGTTGGCCATCCTGCACCACCACCAGCATCCTCAGGTCAAACCACAACCACATCCCAGGGGGATGAGCCTCTGCCACTCTTCCTCAGGAAATGCAATTCCTTAGCTCAGCAGCCAAATTTCCTCTGCACTTGTGGTGCCCCTGGGAGGTGAGTGCTGATGGTCTGGGAGCTCTGGGCAGGGGAAGAAGAGCTGTTAACTCATTTTTTAGGACAATTCAGCTTATACCCGCTCTGTTTTGCAGTCAAACATCAGGGTAAGAATGGAGCATTGCTTTAAAGACAGGAGCCCCTTTTGTTTTAGTGCTGTTTGCTGCACACCTGGGCCAGCTGCTCCAGACCAGTGAGGAATGACAGCACAGGGTGTGAGGGACTGGATTATTTTTCTGCCCATCTGGAGTTGATGAAATGATCCATCTGCATCGATCCTTGCTGGGAAGGAGGATAAAACACGGGTTTTATGAAATTGTACCTGAGATCAAATAATTGGAAGAAAACGCTTTGGAATCCGCAGCCTGTAATTAAACATTTCCAGGAGGCAGCGAGGTGCAGCGAGCTCAGCAGAAGGAGGCATTTTGCTGGGAAGCCTTTGCTCTGTTTCACGCTGTGTGCTATTAAAGCAAACAACTTCACAAGCTTCAGAAGCATTGGCAGCTCTTGACCAAGAATAGCATCTCACATCACAGCGAAGCTGGAAACAATGAGGGCCAGCAGCCGTCAGTTGGTTGGGCTTTTTTAGCCCGTAAACGAGGTGGCTGAGCTCATGGAGAAATCCCCATTTCTCTATTTTGGGTGTTCTAAGATGTTTTGTCTTCTGAAGGATCCAGCAATGACCACCATGAAGCAAAAGTCCTCATTTGAAGCAGATGTGCTGGTGCAATTCCCACTTACCTGGGCACACCAGGCTCTCCTCCAACGCGTAAATCCTAAATCCTCACCACCTAACCCCAGCTTGTGCAAAGTCTACCAAACGTGGCTTGTCTGACTAAAAAATTACTCTGAGGTGTGATAGAAACACCCTCCATGTGGGATCATGAGGAATCCCCATCCTGGAAGCATTCAAAGGCACTTGGGGATGGGGTTTAGGGGTGAGCATGGCAATGCTGGGTTAGATGCTCTCAGAGGGGTTTTCCAGCCCCACTGATTCCATGCTGAGCTGTATTCCTGGTTCAAGGTCTCTGTGGGGATGTGTGAGCTGTGGCTGTGACAGCTTTGGACTGGATGCAACACGCAGAGCTGCAGAACAGCTCCTGTCTGCAAAGGGGAGGTTGGATCTGGGTAGGAAAACAGGAAGATGGAGCCTTTCAGTGCCCTCACAAAGACAATTCATTTATTCTCTGCTCTTTTGTTGTTTTCTACCAGGAATGTGTTTGGTGAGCTGCTTCAAATTCTGAAGATGTCCACAACACATCCAAATTTCATCTTTTTTAAATCTCCACAGCTAAGAAGCTGTTCTGTGAGCAGGGAGAATTTGGGGTGCAATCTCTTCTTTTTGGCCCCGTGCTGGGGGCTGCATCTCTGCACACCAGAGCCAGCATGTTCATGTGCTGCTCATCACAAAATCTCTCTGCACCTCTGCAGCCCTGAGCTTTCCTCCTGTGGCTGCTGAGCCTGGGGCTCCATCACCTCCCAAATGACTTCTTGAGAGGCTTTGAGAGAGCCCAAGGAATCCCTGAGCTGCTCATTGTCATTAGGAGCTGGAGAGAAAATAGGAATGTTCTCCCTGTTTTTAATTCCTAGCTCCTAACTGGAGCAAAGTCATGGAAACCAATTGAGGAACTGGTGGCCAACACTCTGTCCTTTGCCTGAACCCCAAACTCATGCAAATTCCTCAGTGGAGACAGTGGGAGATGAAGGGAGAGCCCATAGTGTTCAGCAGAGAACGTATGCAACGTGGAAATGGGATATGAACCTCTTGCTGTTCCTGTGTGAATCTATTATACATGAGCCCATCAGAGCAGGGTATTAATAAAACAGGAGCTAAAGAACTTGGCACTGCCTTGTCTTCAGTGAAACATCAGAGCCCGGGCTGGCGGCGGCGGCCTTTGAAGTCTGAGATTGCATCTGGTGACATGGTCAGGATGCTCCGGGGGGAATCTCACCACTGAAGGGGAATCTCTCCACGGCGTGGGGGTTTTTATGTTCAAATCATCCTTCTCCTCCTCCAGGACAAAGACGTTGTTTTGGGTTGGGTTTTTTTCTGCTCAGTCTTCTGGCTTGCTGAATTCTTTAGGCAAAGAAGGTTGAAGATGGCTTAAAGCAGCCTCAGACATCCTGTGCTGGGATGCAAATGACATCTCCTCCTTCAAAATTCTCCCCACGAGGACCCATCTGTGCCTTTTGTCACGCACAGGTACCACCAACCCAAACCCTTTTTTGTTTTGCTGAATCGTGGGGAGTAAGTTACACTGGGATTTCTAAACTTCTCCATTTTGTGTCTCCATCAGGATAAATAAATGTGGCTCTTCAGACCTGCCCTGCAATCCCAGCTGTGCTGCCAAATCCCTTGTGCAGACAGTGATGCCTCTGGCTCTGCTGCGTGAGCAGAGGCACTGGGGAGATGCTGTCGCTGAGCAAGAGAGGCTTTGTGCAAACCCAACCTTGGTGTAAAATGGGAGTAGCTGAAGTGTGGTGTCAGCTTGGACCTGCATGGCTGTGAGTAATTAACCCTGGCTGATGGCTCTTAGAGATTTGAGCAGCTGCTCTCTGAGCCCTGGGATGTGAAGCTGAACATCAGGAGCACTGATTTAGGTGCAGTTACAAGGGGAGGGTGTTTAGGAGTAAGAACCACTAGATCTAATTAGACTCACAGTTTTCAAAGCAGTGGGGAATGGATGCACCAAAGAAATGGGCTTAATTTGTTAAAAATGCCCCAGTGAGCTGGGGAGGGGGATAATGCAGTGTGAGAGGAGGGCTGTGGGGTGAGCAGGAAGGCTGAGCATGGTGCTGGTGTGTTGGAGGCTGTGGAGCAGCCTGGGCAATGCTTGGTGCCTGATCCATTGGAAGCCTTGGGGACAGATCCACTGTTGAGCCTGACTTAGAGGGGCTGGGCTTTGTGTTGTGGGCAGCAGCTGATCTAGAAGAACCAATTCCTGTTCCTTGGATTAGTGTCTGAGACGTTCTGTTTTTAATGAGCTCACAAACATTTAATCTCCATCCTCTCTGGCTTTGGGTACCTGTGGACTTTTACTGTTCATTCATTCTTCAATGCTCCAAAACCCTACAGCTTGCACCCTGAACAAAGGGCAGGAGGTGTTTGTCAGAGTGAGAATGACAGGCAGGCCAAAGATTGTCACAGCAAAAGGATTTGGGTTTGGGTCACAGGGGTGGCCCCATTCACCCTCTGGCTGTGACCACTTCCTAAAGGTGCCCACGGCAAATCCAGCAGCTGGATCTGTTCCTCTGCAGCATTTGCTGATGAGTTACTGGGTGGCTCTGGGAGGAGAGCCCCAGACCCTTCATGCTGGTGGCCTGGTGCCTGAGAAGGACCTGCCCCTGCCTGAGGGAATCCCAGCAGGATGTGCTCCAGGCAGGGCCAGGAATCCATTTGTTGCTGAATCACGCTGCAGAATTTGCCTCTGTCTCCTTCCATCCCAGACACGGGTGGGAGTGGAAGTGCTGTGTCTGATACCAGGGGGGCCTGGAGGCCTCATTTTCCATCCTGGCTGTTGGTGGTGGCACTGCCAGGAGAGGGAAGGAGCTGTCCTGGGGAAGCTGTGGGACTGTGCCACTCTCTGCAAATCCCACCCTGCTCCGGGCTCTGCACAGACTCAGAGTTTGCTGTGTGGGACACAAGCAGTTCATCCTCAGGCTCAGCAGGTCTCCCCAGGCTGGGCTGGGCTGGAAGCTGTGCTGCTCCTTGTTCCCAGGGGATGCCAGGGATGTGCAGGGTGAGAGGAGGGCTCTGGGATTCAGCAGAATGAAGTGGCTGTGACCTCAGCCTCAGCTCAGTCACCTTGCCTGACCAGTTGACACAAACAAACCCTGGTGGTGACCCCAGGTGGGTGTGACAGCCAGCAGCCTTCCAGTCTGCTTGGAAAAACTCCTGGGAATACTCCTGGGAAATGTTTTTGGTTAAAACCAGCACAAGGCTGCTCTGTCTGCACCTCTCCCTGCTCTGACTTGTGCTGTTTTCTTTACTCTTTGCCTGTACATATTATTTGCAACCCACTGCACCCAAAATACCAACTGGTTGCTCTCAGAGTGTGAAGCAATCGCTGAATGAGTAGCTTGGACAATTTTTTTTTTTTTTTCTCATTTAGACAGAAGAAACCAGTTCAGCTTTGACCATGCATGTTACATTTTAATTTTTTTTTTCTCATGCCAAGAAATACAAAGAAAGTATATAAGATATACCATACCATCCTGCAGAAAAAGAAACATTTGTCAGCAAAGAGAAGCACCCAGCTGCAATTCCTGGTGTGTTCATGCTGTGTGTGAGCTGTGGCTCTCCCAAGTGGGGGGATGGACCCTGCCCTTCTATGCCAAGGATCAAGTCCTGGCACCTTCTAACAAGGGCTCCCAGGTGGTATCAGGGTTGCCTTGGTGAATCCTGCACACGTTCCCTTTCTGACGTTTCTTATCCTGGATGGGTATTTATAGGTTGGAATTTTGCTACCTACTGGTGTCAGCAAATGCTTTACAAATATTCCCACTTTGAAAAGGCTGCTTCCCCCCTACACCCCCTTGGCTTGTGCCCAAGCAGGGGAGTTTTTCAGTCCAAAGCTGACTGGGTTTTGCCAAAATTAAAGGCTGTATACTGAAAGGAAAACGAGCTTAAATCTGAATTATTTCAGCTTGACAGTGCAACCCTGGCTATGGTTCTGTGCCGAGTAACAGAGCGACAGGGCAAGGGTGGGGCCAGCCCAGTGGGTGCCTTTCTGTAGCCTCTCCCTGGGCTCAGAATGAACAGAAATGGAGATTTCATTTTGTATAAAAGGCGGGATCTGCTCCCCTTGTCTACATGGAGAAATCTGTGTGGGGAAGGTCGGGTACTGCTGGAGCCTGCGGGGAGCCGGGTCAGAGGTTCCCTGCCCTCTCCAACCCCTTCCAGCAGAGCCCAGAGATGAGAGCTCATTGCAGCAAGACCTGTCCGGGTTAAAGGAGAGGCAGAGGGAGGGAGGAGGGAGCTGTGGGACTCAGGAATGCTCTGGGGGTGGGAATGCTGAGGGGACAGCGTGGTGAAACCGGCAAAGAGCAGCGAGAGAGGAGGAAACTGGAACAGGGTGAAACGCCGACCAGAAAAAGCAAACCCATCCCTAACACAGCAAACTTTGAAATCCTTTGGTGGCTTTCTTTCCTCTGATGGTGCTCAGGTCCCTTTGGTGTCTGCAGGGAGCACCCACCGTGGTGCAGTGACCCACTGACTCGGGCCAGACCTTTCCTGACCCTCGGTCACTGCATCCCACGAGGAGCTGCTGCAAAACCAAACCGAGTTTGCTGCCGGTTCAGCTTAAAGCTTCAATCCAGCCTTGATGCAGCCAGCAGCCCTTCTGTGCCAGCCCACAGAGCCCAGCTCTGCCCCAAATTCTAGCAAAGAAGCCCAGGGACAGCAGTGCCAGTGAGGTGCCACCAGCCCCATGCTCTGCTCGGAAGCTCCTTCCCGTGTATGAAAAAAACACCAGGACCTCACACTTGTCGATCGTAACTCCTACTCCAGCTTACATTTAGAGACATTTCCCACCTTCTCCATCCCCTCAGCGAGCTCTCCTCCTACCAGCTCAGCTTCTCTGTCAGGTAGGGCTGGATTGTCACTGTGCTCTCACCTTTCCTTCACCAGGGGGGAGAAGTTGGCCAGGGCCTGAGGATTTCGTGACTGGTTTAGTTGCAAACAGGGAGAATTCTGATGTGTGTGCTCAGAGGAGGCTGCAGCAGGTGGCAAAGAGCTGGGGGATAGGGAACAGGGCTGCTTGGTAGGGATGGAGAGGAAGGGGCTCGTGGCACAGTTTTTGTGGTTGCCCCCCTGTGTGCTAAAAGCAGAGTTAAGGAGAGTTCCCTGGTGGGTGTAGCCAATGGGGTGATTGCACCTGGTGGCCTCAGGGTGAAGTTCTGCCATCATCAACCTCCCTGTAACACAGCACAGGTGAGCTGTGGGCCAAGGGCTGGGGGCTCTGCCACCTCCTCCATCACAAAAATGAGCAAATTCCTCCCAAAAAAAAGTCAGAGGGAGCTGAGCTGGGATAAAACCGTGGGGGATGGGGAGAGCAAAGTGGGAAAAACATTGCAAAACAGGCTGCAAAATGTGTGGAGAAGTTGATGGGGGAGCAGGGAGAAGGGACTTTCTGGATGTCCCTGGAGAGTTTATTCCTCCAGCACCAGAGAGGCAGGTTACAAGCAGAGTAAATATTTTGTCAGGAATAACAGTAGAGGCTTTCCTCTAGATTTAAATGCAAGATTTAAAAAAAGAGCTGAGTTCAAGGGTGCAGTACAATTGTATCTATTCAGGAAGATTTGAGAATGAAAGGGAATCAAGTGTCTTTGTTCTTCTCTTTTATTATACTTAATAGTGAGGTGAGAAGCATCACCTGAGGTGTCCAATGAGTCAGGAGGCACAAACAAATCATCACCCTGGGGTTTTTGGGGAAATCTTCTGCCTGCATCCAGGGGAATCCTGGTACCTCCACTGCTCTGTGCTGCCCTGGCCTGGGACTTGTCCTGGCAAGGACCAGTGCAGCTGCCCCACAGAGCCCCCTCCTTCCTCTGCCTGCAGGAATCCCATTTGGAACCACAGTGGGGTAGAGTTTGTCTTGATCCCACTGGGAAAAAAAAAAAAAAAAACAGATTCCAAGGAAATCTGTGCTCATACATGGTTGTGTTAAGGAGGAGGAAGAAAAGGGGGTTGATTTGGGAGCTGCTCAGTGCCTGAGCATTTGCCATCCCTGCAATTAGAGCAGTAATGTGAACCCACCTCGTGGGGGGTGGCAGGGTTTAATCCTTTGGATGCAGAGAAGCACTTTAGATGAAAGGCTTTATATAATGATAAAAGAGCATTTAAATTCTTACTTAATAAACGCTCAGTGCTCTCATGTCCTATAACTCCCTCCAGCACTTTTCCCTGAAAAAGCTCCATTCCTGCCCAAGGAGGAGCTCCCTGTGCTCTTCCCATCAGCTGAATTCCAGCAGCTCCAAGGGCAGGAGATGCAGGGACAGGCAGCACTGCCCTTATGTAGCTCCAAAAAAGACCCCATATGTTCCCCTACAAGCAGCTTTTAGGTTCAAGTGTTAAAGAAGGGAATATTTGGGGGATTTTACTGGATTTCAATAGCCATAAGATGAAAGTTTTAACATCCAAGGGAGGGTTTCTGAAGGGCTCAGGAGGAAAAGATGCAGTGCCTGGACAGAGGATGGTGGAGGGAGCTCCCACCCAGCAATGCTCAGCAGTCCCTGTTTGCTGAACTCACAAAAGATAAATTGCAAAAGGAAAAGTTGCAGATTTGGTCCATTTCAGACACCAGCAGTTTGTGATGGAGTGCTGGCAAAGGGGTGGATGGGAATGGAGCCCAAGAAAGTGCTGTAGTGATGTGCTATTGCTGTGAGTCCCTGGAATCCCTTTAAGTGGAGAGAAAAATGTTGACAGTGTGTCTGGGGGATTTGGCTTTCTCACCCCCTGGATTCAAACAACATCTAGAGGGGAAAAAAACACTTGAAAGAGGAGCAATCAAAAAGGTGACAGGAGAATTTTCACAGAAGTGCCTGTGGCTTTGCACATTAGTTACTACAGAGTAACTACAACATGGATTTACACTTCACCCCTACCCTGTGCTAACCCATGTGCCCACTCAGAGCCCAGGGAAGGTGTTAGAGCCAAGCAGTTGTGAGGTTTCTTTTGGTGGATTCTCCATGTAGACAAGCCCTGGGAAGCATTGAATTTGGCCTAAATTTGGGGTATTTTTCAGGAGATTGGCGTTAGGGAACAGAAGTGTCCTGAAGGACAACATTTCTCAGTCAGGCCGTGCTTTTAGGTCGCAGGTTGTGAGCTGGAGACAACAGAAAGGCCCCGCAGTGCAGCTCGTGGTCATGGGTCCCCAAAACTTGGATCAAAGAGACTCAGAGAGCCAATGGACGTGGCCAGAAGTCACAAAGCCTGACTAAAACAACAGGCAATGGAGATTTGCATAGTCTGGGTGGGTGGGTAGAGGGCCAACCCCAGGAAATCCCCACAGCAAGGAGGGGTGAGCAGGGAGGAGAAGGGCTGGGGCTGGAGGGAGCCTGGAGGGAGCGTGTGGGGATTGGGTCCCACAGGGATGGGCCGAGGGAGCCGTGTGGTGTGGAAGACGTGGCAGGGCCTGTGGTACCTACAGACAGAGTGGGAGGAGCAGAGTCTGTTTTCTTGTTATGTTAAATACAAAACATTAAAAAATAACACAACGACTCGCCGAACTGACCCCAGGCAGCGCCGGGGACGCCGGAGATTTTCAGAGCTGCAGAAGAGCTGTGTGAGGGGGTGCAAGGAGAGGAGCAGGAGTCTGAAACTCCTTCATGCCCCTGAAAATCTCCTGGAAGGCCCTAAGCTGAAGCCACAGAGGGTCAGGGGGATGAGCACTGGCAGTGGTGGGGGCTGGATCACGCTGAAGCCTCTGCGTGCCGGACGTGCCGTGACATCGGGGTGTGCGTGGGTAGAACGGGCTCTCCGTGCCTTGCTGCTGCTGCTGGGCATTAACCAGGCTCTGTCTCAGTGCCAGGGGTGCTAACCTCCCTTTGGGCACACAGAGAAATGTGTGGGTTCACAGGGAACGCCTGATTTTGCCTTCCATCAAAAAGCCCACCATGGGATGGGGGTGAGGAGGAGCCTGGGGTTCTCATGCAGCAACATCCTGCTCTGCCAGCTCTGAGATCTGCCCTAAGTGATAAAAGAGCTCGTAGGAACAGACATGGAGAACATTCCCAAAGGCATGCAAATGGTCATTGTCTCTTTTTTTTTTTTTTTCATCAAAAATACAAAAGCACCCACCACATCCTCCAGCTTTGGCGGCTGCGTTTCGTTCGGAGCAGAGCCGTGGTTCTGCTGCAGCTCTGCTCTCCCTCCTCTTCCGTGGAACAGCTCTCAGCTCCTGATGGCAGTTTGAGCTTTGTTTTGTTGTTTTTTTGTTGTTTTGTTGTTTTGTAGATACAGAGAATTTGACGATTTAAAAACCAACAACCCCCCAAAAATCCAGTGACTCGTGCCAGAATTCTCAGGAGGACTCCTCAAAACCTCCCGCTCTCGCCTTGTATTTCCCTTCCAAAACCAGCTTCCTTCTGGAGACTCTCTCCTCCTCTTGCACTTTAGTTTTCTCCCCACTCCGTGAGTTCTGCTGGAGGGGAATGAGGTAGTGGATTTCCCCCTTCTCCTCTCCGTGTGGCCTCTCCCATTCCTCCTCAGGGTGATTTTTATCCCATCCCTCGCACGGGCTCATTCCCAAGAGGCAGTGAATTGAAGCATGCGTTCCTTCCGACGGCGCTCCAGAGCAGACTGTCTAGGGCTGCCCACCTACACTGTGACAATTTTTTGTTTTGTTGCAAGGCTGAAAGTAAAAACCCCAAAAGGAAAGTTGTCTTCCTCCTCTTCAAGGTATTTGCATGCTGAAACGTCTTCTAGGAACCTGTAAAAGAAAGAGTGGCTTAGGGCAGCTTCCAGCTGAACATCCCTGGCCTGACCTTTGGCTGTTTCTGAGGTCCCTTTTTGCCTGAGCTGTGCTGGTTTGGCAGGTGGGGCTGTGTTTGGGAGGTTCCCAAGACATTTTGGGACATTGTATTTCTGGGCAGGTTGATTTGTGCCCCAAAACCTTTCTGTTTTTACAGCACTCCACTCTTCTAAACCCAACCACAGGCTTTGCCAGGACAAGACCTTTGACTAAGAAGACCTTGTGTGGCCACCAGGGCACTTTGGACAGCACAGGGAGGGCTTCCCATGCTGGTCTTCTGGGCCATGTGTGTTTCTACTGGAAGGAGCCCATTCTCTGAGGCTCTGTGAGGT
Organism: Thryothorus ludovicianus; assembly: GCA_013397245.1. Classification (NCBI taxonomy): domain Eukaryota; kingdom Metazoa; phylum Chordata; class Aves; order Passeriformes; family Certhiidae; genus Thryothorus; species Thryothorus ludovicianus. The sequence continues at coordinate 576,694 of VZTB01007449.1, forward strand.
GCTTTTCATGTGTGTGTGCAGCTGGTGATGGTCAAACCAAGCTGGAGCCAGTGCCCTCCCACTGCACTTAGGCTGGGAATGGGCTGGGGGCAGGTCTGGGCTGCCAGGTGAGGTGTCTGCTGGAGCTGGGCTGAGGGAAGGACAAGGGAGGGTTACCTCTGACGCTGAGTGCAATGTAGAGCACGATGATGATGGTCCCCAGCACGATGGAGACGATGCTGAGCAGCCTGGCCATGCGTCCGAGCCGCCGGGCGCCGTCCGTGTCCCCTTGCTGCCCACTGTTCCTCGACTGGGGAAAAACAAAAAGAGTCCCTTGAGAGAGGCAGCAGCCCTAGGGGTGACTCCCTGGCTGCAGAGCCCCACACTGAGCCCTATTTTCTTTCCTTCTCCTTTAATTGGCAATCGCTTGGTTCCCAAGCGAAAAAAAATGCTGGGAGTGAGGATTCCTGCTGAGGGAGAAGCATCACTGCTGAGGGAAGAGCCTCCTGATCCTGCTGGAAAGGGTGTGCTGGGCATCCTGCCCTTGGCTGGGGGAGCACCCAGCACTTAGCAGAAGGGCAGCTGTGCGAGGAGTTGTGGTGGAATTACTCACCGTGCGTCAGCATCTGCTGCCAGCCCGGCTCTTGGGACCAAAAAAGCCTCCCCAAGTTTGTGCAGTGCCCTTCTGCCACCCACAAAACCCGTTGGGAAGGGGGTTTGGAGGGAGGAAAAGTGGGTAAGGGGTTTAAAAGGCTTGTTGGTGACATTTTCACCTGGTTGGGAAAGCTGGGAGTGAGGGGAAAGAGAAGCAAGGTGGGGTAGGGGAAGAAGGGAGCTCAGCATCCTTGATCCAGTGGAGGAGTTGTGCAAAGCCCCTCTAAACTTCACTGGGAATGGGGTTTTATTGATGATTTAGCTGCTTTAAAGCAGATATTCCTCCTTTAGGGCTGTTTTTCTGTATTTAACATTTTAATATGGGTTAAAGGCTTCTTCCCCTGACCCAGCCATGCTGCCTTGGAGAAGAAGAGAGGGATCTGGGGCAAATTGTGGGGCCAGCAGCTCCCACAGCCCTGTGCTGTGTGACAGCTCCTCCCTTTGGAGCATGGCTGCTAAAACTGGGGAAATTCGCAGTTAAAAAAACCCAAGTGTACTAGTTAAAAAGAGTAGAAGGTGGAAATGGATTAAAGCAATCCCAGTTTCCTTTAAAAAAAACTGTATCTCAGAAATAGCTATGATGGAAAGGATACCCTTCCTCATGTTAAAAAAAAAAAATAAAATTAAGGGCAGGAAGGACTAGTCCAGCTCCAGCAATTATAGTGAACATCATAGAGAATCTGAACAAATACTTGATGTTGCTGCCCCATTTCCCATTCACCCTCCTTTAATTCCACTGCCTCTTGGCAGCACCGTGACCCAACGTCCTGCAGCCCAGGCTGTGCATGGGCAGCTGTAGCAGAAACGCAGCTTTGGAGGTTTCCATGTGCTCGTTTGAGTTTGTCTCACCCCGTAAATAACACAGCAGAGCCTCAAAGGGGCGGGTGGCTGCTTCCACTGCCCCCCTGCCAACGTCCTGCTGCACTCCCAGGTTTTTTTGGGCATCTCTGTCCCCACCAGTGACACCAGCAGAGCTCGGGACCTTGTTCCTCCTGGTCTCACCAGCAGGTTTGCCAGGCCCGCTCTGAGAGCGATGGGATGCAGCCAAGAGCTATTTTCATCCCAGAACAGGAGGTGACAAAATGAAGCCTCATGGGTTGGTGGTGAGAGATGGGGAGGATGCAGGAGCCCAGGGATCGACAGGATCCCTGCCCTGCTCACTGACAGCTCCAGCTCCGGGGATTTGGTTTTTCAGACTCTGGTTTTTGTAACAAGTGCAATGTTTTGGCAGGGTGTGGGTTAGATTGCAGTGAAATATGCAGTTTTAGCTGTCTTCTAGGCAAAATATATAGGCTAAGGGATTCAATATATCTATCACTACAGCTTCTGGAAGTGTTTACTGCTCGTTTATCCTCAACAATTATGAAAAACACATCAGCACTGGCATGGGGTGTTTAGCTAGAATTTGGTACTGTACATATATTATTCATTGGTGTGGAATGGTTTGATTACAGCTCTCTAGTATCACTAATCCCGTGTTTTGCTTTCCACATAAAAACATTAACATCTTGTTTATTAATTGAGGCTCACCAAGGCAGAACATCTCCGAAAGGCTCGAGGGCTCTGAGGGAGTGAGTCACTGTGTGAGTGCCAAGGGACTCCCTGCTACAGCCCAGAGCTGGAAAATCTGCAGGACCTGGGGTGTGGGTGCTGTTCTGCAGCACCCATGGGCCAGGTGAGGCTGGGTGACTCAGGACTTATTAATTTACCTGTTTCCTATTGCTGTCTGTTCCAGTTACTGCTCAAAATGAGGTTTTTTTCCCCTAAGTGGCCTTGTTGCAAATGAAAGCAATTACTTTCCTGTGCTAGTCCCAGGGATGGAGAAGACAAATCATCATCACATCCTCTTTCCTGCAATCTTTCCCAGTTTATGAACTGGCTTTGGATGCTCTCTGCTGCCGTCCAACAATTACTCAGAATAAATCATTAATCCTCCACACTTGGTGTTTTTGTTGAAGGAAACATTCCAAGAGAGCCATAAGTCATCTCCAGAGTGAGACAGATGACTGTGGCACTTAAAATGGGCGAGGATAGTCTGATTTCTCCCACATCTTTTGGGAATGACAGAACTTATTTTGGATACCAAGTGCTGTGCAGAACTGTCCTTGATGTTACTATGTGGTGGTTCTGGCTGGATTTTTTCATTTCCCTTCATTTGTTTGGAGTTTTGGCTCCTCTGCTTCTTCCCCCGAAGTGGCTGCACTTTGGTGGGAAGGGGAAAGGACTCAGAGCAGGAATGCAGGATGGGTGTGTGGTACCCAGCCCTGCCCTGCTCTCCTATGGGATGGATCCCATGGGATGGACACATCTCTGTCCACCTGTCCCACTTTCTCTCTCTTGGGGAGTACCTGAACCCTTTAGAACAGCCAGATCATCACTTGGTGAGGAAAATACATCCAAGAGTCTGTGGTGAAGACTCCAGGTAATTAATTTCCATGAGATTACCATTAGCAGGAACAGGCTGGGGGGGCCAGAGCAGAGTTTTTTTCCACCTCTGGCCATAGGCCCTGCTGAGATCTGAGAGCAGCTTTTGAAACATGATTTATGAGACACCAAACTCAAAAGCATTCATTTACTTTCCTCTCTGGACTCTGCTTATTACCCAGGAAAAAAAAAGAGCTTTCATGTGCAAAAGCTTTGACTCAGGAAAGAAAAGCACAATTGCAGAGCTAAAGGAATGTCAGCACATTGTGGAAAGGTCCTCCTGTTTCCCCAGGCGATGGGAATCACAAAAACCTGGTTCCTGCTCAGATCTGTGCATGATCAGGCACACCTGGGCTTCACTCTGAGAGAAGCCCTGAGCCTGGGGGAGCCTTGGGAGCTCAGTTCCTCCCTGCTGTAAGCAGTGAAACATCAACCCGTGCCCTGAGAGCTGCTCCTGCTGGCAGGAGGACCCAGCCAGATGTTTCCTGGTTCCTCAGGGAGGGAGGATGGATCACTCCTCATCCTGCTCTGCTGGTGCCATGTGGAGGTCCCTGGCTGGCAGGTGGGTGTGTGGAGGAGGTGATGGTGCAGGCAGGGCCAAGACTAGAAAGGGCTGTAATAAATAAATTAAATCACAGGACAGAGAGTGCAGGGGTGACTGTGCAGGGGCCAGAGGATGTGCACTGGCTACTAATGTGCTGTGTGTGCCATTAGCCTTGTCCTGGAGAACCAGCTCAGCTAAATGCACCTTCTGCCTCCCCTTCCCCAGCTCTGCATGAGCCCTGGTCAGTGCTGCCACTGGCCTTGGAAGCAGAGGGCAGCCCAATAATCTCACTGCCTTGCTGCTCCTGCCTCCCCTCGGGTGTGACAGTCACCACACCCCGGTCCCTCTCTGCCTGGCAGGATGAACAAGCTCCTGCTCTTTTCTACTGTTAACTCTCCTCCTCCACGGAGCTCCACCACCCTGGAGGCTCTGACGCCTGCAAGGGACAGTGTGAGGATCTGTTTTGCATGAAGGCTAATGTGGCTGGAAAATCCCCGTGAGAGACCTTGTTTATTACCATGGATATGCAATACCCAGCTGCTTTCCCTCTCCTTGCAGTGCAAAGCCAAACAAGGCTGGCTGGCTTCCCTGTATGCTGTGCCACACAACTGTACTACGCAGATGACAGCTGGCACTGGCAGAAACGATGATTCCTCCTCAAAATGGAAATTGGTCTCCCTAGAGGGCTTTTTGTGGCAAGTGCCCATGCCTGCCTTCAAGTTGTTGGTGGTTTTGGGGGGAAGTGCTGGCTGCAGGTGCCCCTCAGTGTATTTCTGTGTGGTAAGCGGGTAATGGAGCTGAATTTCAAAGAAAAGATTTGCCTTTGTTGCAAATCAAAGGCAAAGAAGGTGCTGGGTGTGTACAACAGAGCAGCATCTGCTGGGAAAGGGGGTGGCTCTGTTTGTAGGGCTGTGCTGACTGAGCCACCTGTACCCGAGATGGGTGGGAGGCCGGGCTGGCTTCTTTCTCCCCTGCTCGGCTCTTGGTGTATTTGCTGAGGCGTGGGGGATGTTTAATGGAGAAAAATTGCTTCTCCAGGGCGACTAAAAGAGCTGCAGGTGCAGCCTGTCCCTTTGAAGTGCCTGAGGCCAGCCTCCAGCCAGGGTCTCCCCAGTGCTGCAGGGCTGGGCTCGGAGGGGCGGAGGGAGATGCCTTGCCAGCTTCGCCCCGCAGCTCCTTCCCGGGGAAACCCGGCGAGTCGTCCTGGACCGCTGCCTGGCGGAGGGACCGCGCTTCCCGGGGCCACCGGGCTTCCCGGAGCCCTGCCCTGCAATCCCACCCCCCCTCTCCATCTCCATCCCGCCACCTCCCCGCATCTCCATCTCCTTCCCGCCGCCTCCTTTCCCTTCTCCATCTCCATCCCGCCGCCTCCCCGCGCGCTGCCCCGGGCTCGGCGCCGTTCCCCGCCCGCCTC